>JALAJA010000387.1:0-49992 GCA_023376005.1 Doryteuthis pealeii | reverse complement strand
ATCATCGTACGATGTTTATGTCTCTACGGTGAAAATACTTTTCTGGTCACCGTAGTTATATAACGAAATTAACGAAGACTATCAGTTAACCCCCCCCCCCCCTCTAAGCGTTTGAGGACACAAAATATATATAGCTGACTTCTGATTTAGGTCGAAAATTAAAACGGAGATTTTTTGGTGGTACCTAATGACAGTTAACTAAACAGTCTATGACTTAACTTGTCGAATTGGTTACGTTTTTACGGGGATTAAGGTTGTTTTTAATAACGTTAATTGCTTAAAAAAAATTTTAATAAAACCACACAAAAAAAAGTTACTATACAGTTTAATTAACCTTGAAATTCAATTATTGAATCATTTTGGACGGTTGTTTGTGTTAGTATTGCAATGTATAATTTCAATTAACTTGTTTAAAAAAAATATTTTGCAAATTAAATGTATAGTAAATTTGGGGGTTTTGTTGTATTATTTTTTTTTAAACAATACTTAATTAAACACCTTATCCTAAAACCGTAACCCAATTCGCAAAAATGTTAATTCATAACTGTAGTGTAAACTGTCAATCTGGGTATGACTAAAACACCTTTGTCTACTTAAATATATCCCGATCAATAATAAGTGTATGTAGTCAGTTTTGTTACCAATTCAAGATATTATAGAGAAAGCGAGGATACTAGACATGAATCTTTGATAGGTAGGCTCCTTAAGAACCACAAAATAATATTAATTTTCAACATAAAAATATCTTTTAAAAAAACAATTGTAGTTGAGAAAATAAAATTTTGCAAAACAAGAAATGTATAGACCTATATTATTTTTATAAGGGTAGTAGAATTCATTGTGAATTAACACCATCATACAGTAGTTGAATACCACCATTATTAAGATACATTTTTTATAAAAGATAAGATAAAATGTTTTAATATAGACTCAAGAGAATCCAGCTGATAGGTCCAGACTTAATAACTATCTGAAAAGATTATTCTTATAGTTTAAGTAGTATCGTCCAATTTATCGCTACAGGGCACTATAATATACAAATGATTGTTTTAAATTTTAAAATATAACCGAAAAAGAGGAAATATGTATACAAAATCTCTAGATGAAATTGTTCAGACACTTTATGCATATTATGCAATAACAATTATTTTATAAAGAAACAATGAAAAAAAATGTTTTTTTTAATCAATTCCACATCTCAATATGGTCAATAAGTTGAATAGAAAAACATTCAATAAGTCTATAATTTTTAAATTTCTAAGAATCAAAAACAAAAAGACAACTGTGAAAATAAATTTTTTTTAGCATTTTTTTAACATATAAGAGATGGCTCAGGTGTCAGATGAAGAACAGTGAGGGAGTCTCTCCCTATTATTACTAGTTATTAAACAAGGGAGCACAAATATCAATATTAGATAGTGTGTATATAGTTTTTCAATATCTATTTTAAAACTGTCAAATGTATTATCAGGTCGTTCTCCAATATAATGTTAAAAGAGCATTAAATTAAATCCATTAGATTGTGTTGAATGTCGTAATGATATATGGTTAAGGAATATTTTGTTTTACAAACAATTTAAACTAATTGATTATTTTTGGAATTACGAGGC
This sequence comes from Doryteuthis pealeii, assembly GCA_023376005.1. NCBI lineage: Eukaryota > Metazoa > Mollusca > Cephalopoda > Myopsida > Loliginidae > Doryteuthis > Doryteuthis pealeii. The sequence continues at coordinate 48,382 of JALAJA010000387.1, read as the reverse complement.
CCCATAAGTAAGATTTGAGATACCATTAAAAATACTCAGTCGACTGAAGCGAAACATTCGAAGGTTAAATAAGTCATAGTAATATGGTGAATAAGGTAAGTTGGCTTTCGAGTGCTTAACAGATATTATATATTTTACCTAATCCATCCCATACGAGGGGTATAGTGAAATTACCCACAGAGCTACATTGCAAATCAAATACATGCATCCAGGACGCACTAAATTTTTTAAATTTAGTGCATCCTGGGATGCAATCAGCATCACTGGCCGGGTCAGCTCATCGGTAGAGTGTTCGGCCTAGAAACCACAAGGTTCCTAGTTCGATACCGGCCTTCGCCATCTCACCATATGAGTAGCACAGGGATCAGTGCGGTAACATAAGGAGCTGATGGTAGGTGTGGCACTCCACCTCAAACGCAAAAACAATCTCCTTGTTTAGCGCTAGTGGAAGGGGATAGACTCTGAATAACACCTGTTTCAATTATCGAGCATAGATCAAACTTTGAGTTAGTTTTAGCCAGTCAAAACAAGAAGTATCTTATATATTACTTTTGGCGAAAACAATCACCAATTAAGGTAAGGAATATCAACACACAAGGCAGTAGTGTTACTTTAATCTATGCGGCTGCATAAGATTATTGTCAATCCCTGTATTTCTAAAGGATGGCCCTTTTCATACCATGGTGGGACTTTCCATGGAATAGTACAGAAAGCCCAACAAATAACGTGAAGTCACATGGGACCTGGTTTTGGTCCTCAGTTTTTAGTTGGACGTCAGGCAGTTGAAGATGTCCTGCCTTAACTGGAACTCAGCATACACGCGCTATGTTAGTCAGATATTTAGTTACATGAAATGTTAGTTAAGTAAATAAAGTTATAAAAATGACACAGTCTTGTGATTAATGAATGTCTTGGTAACAAGACTGATAGAAGAAGAAGAAAGAGTCAAGTGTGACCGACCAAGACGAAAGCCCCAAGATGTTAGAAGAGAACGTAAAATAGAAAAGATGAACCACAGAAGATAGAAGAAAGAAAGAAGTAATGAGAAGAGTATGCAACAGACACAAAAAGACACACTCACTTATGGAAAACTTGCAACAATCCGTTTGTTGCTACCTTGATAGCAGTAGAAGTAAATAACCTCTTAGGTCTGGTAAGCTTAGAGTCAGGAATAAACGTAATACTTCCAATCTACAATAGTTCTACACAACAAAACTAGTAGATACTAGGTATGTATTACCCATTCCACCAATCAAAAAATGACAACAACAAATACATATTATTTATACCACCCTTCCGCACAAGCAGGATGTGCCCAAAGGTCAATTTCTTAAGTGAGTTCAAGAGGTTTGAATTCAGAGTTTTCCTTCTCCTAGACTGTTTGGCTAACCAAGGTTAAAGAGCCCATTCTGCCCTACTATTTACCCATAGCTGGAGGGAGAGTATGATTCATACCTTTCCCAAGGGTATTAGCACTAAGTGAAATGCAATTACACATCCAGGATTTGAACTCGGGGCGACGAGTCCATTTCCCATGACTTTAACCATTACACCACGCGCTTCCTCAAACAACAAATATAAACCCAGTAAGCCTTTCTTTGAGCTTTTCTCACTTCTGAAGCGATAAGTAATAGCTTCCATTTTTCTGATAATTCCTCATCATCATCATCATCATCATCATCATCATTTTGGCACATAAAAACTTTCAGTAATAATTCATCAATACACTACAAATCAACAAAACTAATCAGATGAAACCAAAGTTGTGCAAAAACCAGGATGTTATTCCAATTATTAATTACTTTCATCATTTTCATTGACAATGATTGATTGATTTTTAACAGTATATCAACATGTCTAGGGTTATTTTATGCTTAGAGGTTAGGAAATTGTGTTCATTGTATGTTTATATTTACATTTTTTTTTTGTGCAGTGTTTTCTTAGACTTTGTTTTAATGGCATTTCAACCTGTCTAGAGTTATTTTATGCTAGAGATTAGGGAATCGCTTACATTGTATGTTCATCTTTAACCTTGCGTTCATGCCATTGTCACTTATTTTAATTCTGAGAATGCATAACAGTTGACCCGCCTGTCATCTGGGGGTGTTAGAACACACCGACTGGCCTCTGCAGAGCAGTAAGGCTCCCCTAATGGGGCTACCTGTTGGCCATGGGGGCAACCTGTGATGCTTAAGGATGGAACCCAGGTGGATGAGCAGTCCATGATATGCAACACTCACTTAGACCCTTACTTAGGCTAGATGGGCAGTCAGAGAGGCCCCCTCCGATCAAATTAAGCTGGTTACGTCAAGCTCTAGTACCTATATGGTTGCCCCAACCCTATTGCCCTTATGGCAAGCACCAACCCTTTTTATGATATGGGTGCTAGAAGGTGGTGGCTGAGGGTCATCTTGTCCTGGGAATGACGTTAAATTCTATCTAATGGTGAGGTTCCAGTTCTGGAGGTTTGGGGAATGTGGAGTACCTCTTCATTACCATTGCTCCCTGGCCCACTCTGACCCGGAGTGGTAGTACCTGTTAGGGTTCCATCTATGGGTTTAAAAGGAAAATGTGTTTAAAGAATTGAGTATCCATTTAGAATGAATTTAATTCAAAACTTTGTCGGCATTATTAAATGTCCCACTGAGGTTGATATGCTGTAAAACAAACCAAACCATATCAGTTGACATGCAATTGTTGCATAGGGCCAAGTTGAGTTGTTGTAGTAGTTGTTTAGTAGTAGTAGTCGTCATTAGTTCAGAAACAAATACTCAAGGCTTATAGTCACAAAGGGTTGTTTATTCTTTCAGGTCGTGGGTTCTTTTTCAGAGAGAAAAAAGATAAAGAGAGAGAGAGAGTACGGTCAAATTACGCTATCCTAAATCATGTTAGGACTACTATTGTGAAACCCATACGAGGGAACTGGGAAGCCCCCACTGCCTCTCATGAAGCCTGGTTGAAAAGAAAAGATCTTCCTCCTCTCCCCTTTCTCGTTCCGGGGTCACTCTGCTTCCCGGTCGCACACGGAACTTCCATTTTTAATTTTCAAATCCCTTCCGGGGTCATTCCTCGGTCAATTACTGTCACCCTGTGTGTGTTTACTCTTCTAAATTTTAACCTTGTTCTTATTTATTTTTCTTCTCTTTCTCCAGAAATCCGAATACTATTTTATTTTTTCAATTCTCGAATTCCCTGTAGACCATAATAATTATGCTACACAATAAACCAACCAACCAACCAACCAACCTTAACTATTAACTTCCTGTTGAGAATTCATAAAAGACCCCATTCCTATAAGGATTTATCAATAAATGGCTTAAAATGGCCTTTTCATTTAAAGTTACCTGTTATTTCTCTTAAAATCAAAAGACCTCTAAATATGTTTAATATTACATTTAAACAAAGGCTATCATTTGAGGTAGATTAGAAAAATGAATGTGACTTCTGGCCGGGTGGAATGAGGCGGTATAGGATGTTAAGAGTTAATATCAAAAAAGTTAAAAATAGATGATAACGATGATTAGCATCACCTGTTTAAACTCACCTTTGTAATTACTGTCAGTGCCTGTGAGCAGAGTTGGTCAAGCTCTGGCACTGTCTCCTTGAAATATTCAACAACACTCTGCAAAGCAAGAATGCTCTCCGAACATTAATCTTCGCATCTTTCTTGATCTCTCAACCACCGTGCACACCCATTCATCTCCAAGGTATTCAGTAGCAATGGCAAAGTTATGACTGCCAGTCCACCATCAAATTCCGCGCCGTCGCATTTACGATCAATTCTTCGTGCCGATCGGGCGTCCTTGTGCATGTGTGGCGCCATTGTGCGGAGTTGTTTTTCCCTTTTGTGACCATCCGAATTTCTTCTTCTTCTGAAATTACTTTGCCATCATGCCATCTGCCACATTCCCGTCTCCGATGACGCTGGGGGTGGTAATGGTGGAGGTGGGGCATAAGGGGTCATTTGCGTTTGTGGGGTACCTGGGGTTTTGAGGGGTTAACGGTGTCTGGGTGTCATTGGAGTCTGTGGAGTCATTGGTGTCTGTGGAGTACCTGGGGTTCCTGGTGTGCTTGGTTCACTTTTGTTTTCACAAAGAGAGATTCCCGGCGTGGTGGGGGTGGGGGAGGGGCATGTTTCCTTCGTTGTACCTTGGACATCCCTAAAAAAAAAAATTTTTTTGAAATCATTAGTGTGTATGTATATATATATAATATATATATATAATATATATATCTCAATTATTTCTCTTTTCTCTCTATCCACAAAATATTTCAAAAGCTGCTTTTTTGGATTATTTGGACTATAGTCTTCATCTCTTATCTGCACAATGTTTCAACTGATGTGCCCTTGGCTTCTTCAGGTATTTCTTGTCAGACTTGGGAACCTTCTGTTTGTAATTGGGAGGGCACTACGGATGAAATGTTGTACAGATAACAGTAGAGATGAGGACATAGTCCAAATAATCCAAATTATCAAGCCTCATCTCAAAAATTCAGAGAAAAGCTGCTTTTTTTTTTTTTTTTAATAATCTTATCATAATGGAGATTATCTGTATGTCTGTCTGTAACCAAAGTTCCAATGTCACAATTCCTTAGTTATTTGGTTATATTTTCAATAATTATTAAATAATCATTATTTAATCTTAAGTAGCATCTTATCTATTAACAATGCCTCTATGAAAATCTGAGTTAGATTTTGCTTCAAAACAGCCCATGTTATTAATGCATTTAAGAATCCTACAATGTGTTTTTATATATCATATTGAGAAATAAAGGTTTACATAGTTTATACTGTATGGATAATTTGCATACTGGATTTTAACATAATCAACTTTAATGAATAATTATGTGGTGTTTAATACTGTTTTATTTCTCTTAATACTTAGATGGGTGGCCATTTAAGCAACAGCAGGTACTGTAAGAAAGCAATGTCAAATGACTTGTATCCATTAAGAATTAATTTATTTCAAAACTTTATCAGCATTGAATGACCACTGAGGGTAATATGCCGTAAACCAAACAAAGATCTGTGTTAGAACAATTTCTACACAGTCCTCCTGTCATCTGCAGCTGTAGAATTCACAACTGCACCTCTGCATTTGAAAAATATGTTTAAAATAAAATGAGTTCCCATCAAGAATGAATAAAAAAATGTCTTTGTCTTAAAATAACCCACAAGGAGTGACATGCCATAAATCCAACCAACCAACCAATCAACTACCTGAGCACATGCGGCCAAGGCTGTTAGTGCTGGAAATGCTTTCGGCCGATGTCGGCAAGACTCAGACGTCGGCAGATGTGGCACTTGCTTCCAGCCTCACTTCCAGCGCAACAAACTGATTTAAAAATCTCATTCCTGTGTTTTACCAGGACTCTGTAAAAGACAAATTGTTTTCAATTCAGCAAAAAATATTATTGATGAAGCTTTTAGAGATTGTGACATGAATGTCTTAACGAAATTTAAAAAGGGGATTCGTTATTGGATGACAATAACGCATAATGAAATAAGGGAGTAGGGGCAATGAATATCGTTTGATGCATTGGTCATTTGAGAGGTCACCTGGTGCGATATGCTGATTGACAGTAGTAAGCTGAAAATGAAAGTAAACTGTTATGAAAGACAATTCACAGCGAATGTTATCACCAACACGTGTGTTTGTTATTCAACAATTTCATTGAACATAACAGAATCCAGATTATTTTTGTAGATTTTATCCTTATTTTTCATTTTCCTAATGATTTTTTTATTATTAATTGATCACCAAAAAATTATGAAAATTCTGAAAGAATTGTTCCAAGTACTTTCGGTTCTATTTTCCATTTCAAGTATGTTTATAAAAAAAAAAAAAATTTAAATGACCCAAATTCTCTCTCCAGGCAAATTGAAAATTGATTCTTGCAAAAGTCTATATCAGTGATTCTGGACCAGGGAATATATAATATTTTTTTGGCTCTAGGCAAGCAAAAATATTCAATTATGAAAATACAATAGGACTTTCTCTGAATTTTGAAATGAGGCTTGATAATTGGTATTTATTATTGGATTATTGGCCTCTTCATCTTTATGTTATCGTGTAGCAACTTGTAACCCAGCTATGGTTACGGAAATGGAAACAGGATAACCCTCATGGATGATAAAGGTTTGGGATCAAAAGTCCGTGATGGCTCTGATTAGAACAAGAAGGTTTCGATCCGAAAAGAAGATTCCCATAATCCAATATATACAGCAAGATTCCAAGGAGAAGGGTGGAGGGCCACTTCATTAGACCGAAATGTTGTACAGATTAAATAAAGATGAGGACAATTGTCTATAATGATACAATATGTGATTTTTTAACACATTGATTAGGAGCACTTAATGGGGTGTCATCAAGAGTCCAATGGGAAGTAAATGGGATCCATAGAAGAGGTAGTAGAACCCCTGGTTTCTCAATACTTGTACTACTTTTATTATTGTGGATTAATTGGGACTTATAGGTCCTCCGTCAATTTAATGTAGTGTTTTACTCTGATGGACACGCCCATACCATTCAATGTTTAAACAATCAATCATTGTAGTTCATTTCAGACAATTGCTCTCGATCTTTCATTGGTTTATCTGCTCACAGACATGTTTCGGCCTTATGCTGACACGCCTCAGCTTCTTCCTTGGAAATCTTCTTTATATAGCTTGGATTTGGATTCTTTTCTATTTCGGACCGAGAACCTTCTTGTCATATCAGGAGCCATCACGGAACTTTCGATCGGCAAAGCTCTGTTATTCATGCCCTATGCAGGGGTAGCGCTGTGTTCATCATTTCCAGCTAACCGATCGCAGCTGGGTACACAGTTGTACAGATAACAATAAAGATCGAAGACAATAAACCAATAATAAATACAATTATCAAGTCCTCCATTTCAAAGATTCAGAGAATCCATTTGTATTTTCATAATTCGAAATATTTTGTTGCTATGCCTAGATCCAAAAAAATATTATATATTCCCTTGGGGTCGAGAAATCAATGATACGGACCTTTTCAGAACACTTTTCAATTGTCTTGGGAGAGAGAATTTGGGTCATTTCTAAATATTTTTCTTTTTTTTTTAAACATACTGATAATGGTTAAATAGAACGAAAGTACTCTGGACAATTCTTTCATGAATTTTCATAAATTATGTTTGGTGACAATAAATTATAAAAATCATTAGGAAAATGTGAAATAAGGATAAAATCTACAAAATAATGCTGGATTCCTGTTATGTTCAATGAATTGTTTGAATCAAACACACAACGTGTGTGTGATAACGACTTCTGTGAGTATTGTCTTTTCATAAACATGCTTACTTCTCATTTCTCAGCTTACACTGCTCACAGACATATCGAGCTCGGTGACCTCGTCAAATGACCAATGCATCAACGAAGTATCATTGACCCTACTCTTTACAATTAGTGCGGTTTTTTTCTACCAAATCGATCCCTTTGTTTTTTTTAATTTCGTAAGACATTCAATGTCACATCTCTAAAAGCTTCATCAATAATTTTTTTTGCTGATTGAAAACAATTTGTCTTTTACAGAGTCCTGCGTAAACACAGGAATGGAGATTTTATAATCAGTTGGTGCTGCTGGAAGTGAGGGCTGGACAGCGTCCACTCTGCGACGTCGTGAGTCTTGCCGCATCGCCGCAAGCATTTTCAGCCACTAACAGCCTTGGCCGCATGTGCTCAGGTAAGTTGATTGAGTTTGGTTGGGTTTAGGATTTATGGCGGGTGGCGCTCCTTGTTGGGGTTGAAGTTTTTACAGACTACCAAGACTAAATTCTCTTTTTATTCTTCTTGATGGGAACTGCCGTTTTCTAGTGTTTAACACATCATTGATGTTCAAAATGCAAGGAGGTGCAGTTGGATGATTCTACGGAGCTATGCAGAGGAAGGAGGACCGTGGGGTAGAAATTCGTTGCTATAACAGATCTTTGGGTTTTGTGTTTTACGGCATAGCATTCCCTCAGTGGTCATTCATGACTGATAAAGTTTTTGAAATAATTAATTCCTTAATGGATACAAGTATTTGACCTTTGCTTTCTTACAGTACCTGCTTTGTTAAATGGCACCCATCTAAGTATTTAAAGAGAATAAAACAGTATCAAAGCACCATCATTAATGTATTCATTAAAGTTGATTAATCGTTAAAATCCGTATGCAAATTATCCATCCGTAGCTAATGTAAACTTTATTTCCAGTGATACTATAAACCACATGTAGGATTCTTAAATAGCATTAATACATGGCTGTTTTGAAGCAAATCTAACTCAGATTTTCATAGAGGCATTGTTTAGATGAATGCTACTAGATTAAATAAGATTAATTTAATATATTGAAAATATAACATTAAATAATAAGGATGTGTACATTGGAACTTTGGTTTAACAGACAGCATAAGAATATACTCCGAGTTATGATATGGATATTACAAAAAAAAAAAAAGCAGCTTTTCCTGAATTTTTGAGATGAGGCCTGATAATTTGGATTCATTTGGACTATTGTCCTCTCTTCTACTGTTTCTGTCAACATTCATCCGTAGTGCCCTCCAATTACAAACAGAAGGTTCCCAACGTCTGACAAGAAATTACCTGAAGAAGGCCAGAAGGCACATCAGTTGAAACATCTGTGCGGATAATAGAGATGAACACTATAGGTCAATAATCCAAAACAGCACTTTTGAAAAATATTTTGTAGAGATTGAGAAAGAGAAATAGATTGGATATATAATACCTACGTAATAAAGATATATAAGCTCATTATTTAGGCTTAATCAACTATAATCAGACACTAATGATTTCAAAAAGAATTTTTTTTTTATTTAGGGATGTCCAGGTTACAAACGAAGGAAAACATCCTCCCCACCCCACCACGCCGGGAATCGCCTTCTCTTGTGAAAACAAATGACCAAGCACACCAGGAACCCCAGGTACTCACAAGACACCCAATGACTCCACAGACTCCAATGACACCCCAGACAACCGTTACCCCTCAAACCCAGGGTAACCCGTCCAAACGCCATGACCCCGTTATGCCCCACTTCCACCCATTATCCGACCGTCCGCGTCATCGGAGTCGGGAATGGTGGCAGATGGCATGAGGGCAAGTAAATTTAGAAGAAGTAAGAAATCGGAGTTGGTCACAAAAGGGGAAAAACAACTCCGCCCATGGCGCCACACATTGCACAACGAGCCCGATCGGCACGAGAAATTGATCGTAAATGCCGACGGCGCGGAATTTGATGGTGGGACTGGCAGTCATAACTTGCCATTGCTACTGAATACCTTGGAGATCGAAGTGGGTCGCTTGCACTCGGTTTGATAGATAAGAAATATGGCGAAGATTAATGTTCGGGAGAGCATTCGTTGGCTTTGCGAGTGTTGTTGAATATTTCAAGGAGACAGTGCCAGAGCTTGCCAACTCTGCTCACAGCACTGACAGTAATTTAAAAGGTGAGTTTAAACAGGTGATGCTAATCATCGTTATTCTCTTATTTTTACAACTTTGTTTGATATTAACTCTTAACGATCCCTATAACGCCGGCGTTCCTCTCCTTTTTTCTCCCTTCACCCCTGGGGTGGGGGGGGGGGTTCCTCTTCGCCAGAGTCACATTCTATTTTTTTTAATCTACCTCAAATGATAGCTTTTGTTTTAATGTATATGATTAAACTCATTTTTAGAGGTCTTTTGATTTTTTAGAGATAAATATACAGGTAACTTTTAAATGTAAAGTGCTCATTTTAAGCCATTTTAATTTGTTATTGTCCTTATAGGTAAGGTGTGCTCTTTATGAATATTCCTCTACAGGAGTTTAATAGTTTAAGGTTGGTTGGTTGGTTGGTTGGTTTTTTATTGTGTAGATATTATTTATTTTGTTTTTTTGGTCTTGGGAATTCGAAGATTGAAATAATAATAATAGTATTCGGATTTTGGAGTAATATGGATGAAGAAAAATAATTTAAGAACAAAGGGTTTAAAATTTAGAAGAGTAAACACACAACAGGGTGACAGTAATTGACCGAGGAATGACCTCTCGGATAGGTGGATTTTGAAATGAAAATATTGAATGTTTTCCGTGTGTCCGACCGGAAGCAGATGTGAACCCCGGAACTGGAAATGGGGAGAGGAGGAAATCTTTTCTTTTTTTCTAAACCAGGTTCTTCATGATATGCGTCATGTGGGTGGCTTTTTCTCAGTTTTTTCTCTCTGTATTTGTGGTTCACATAGTAGTTATCCTAACATGGTATTTGGATAGCGTAATTTGAATCCGTTATACTCTCTCTCTTTTATCTTTTTTTCTCTCTGAAATTTATATATCGTCACGAGCTTGAAAGGAAATTAAATTCATCTTTTTTGTTGACTATATAGTCCTTGTGTATGTTGTGTTCTGAAATCTAATGAACGACTACTATTACTATAATCTAACTATCTTACAACAACTCATAGCTTTGCCCTTTCAACATTTGCATGTCTCTGATATTGTGTTTTTGGTTTGTTTACATGCATTATCAAGGCCTCTAGTTGGGACTTTTATTTAATGCCGATCAAATGTTTTTGGTATTAACTTTTCTTCTAATGGTATTCTCAATTCTTTAAACTCTACTCATTTTTCCTTTTTATAACTCCATAGTGGACTCCTATACAGTGTACTTATCCTACTTTCCGGGTTCATGAGTTGGCTCATAGTGTGCAGCAATGGTAATGAAGTAAGGTACTTTCCATTTCCCAAACTCCTGAACTGGAACCTTCTACCATTAGATAAGATATTTAACGTCATTTTCCCAGGATCAAGATGTACTCTAGTCCATCCACCTTCTAGCACCTCATTCATTAATAATAGGGTTGGTTTCTTTCCAATATAAGGTTGACAATACAGTTTGTTGTCGCATGTGTCAAACTTCATATAGGTACTATTAGATGCTTGACTCGTTTTATACCAGTTTAATTTGTGTTTTCGGAGGGGTGCTCTTTCTGATCTGCCATCTAGCCTAAGTAAGGTGTCTAGTGGAGTGTTTGTTTGCATTTCATTGGACTGTTCATCCTCACCTGGGTTCCATCGTTTATTCATCTTTCAGGTTTGCCAACTGCTATTGGCCTCTAGGTTAGGCCCCATTAAGGTGGATGCTTTACTGCTTCTGCAGAGGTCTGTTCGGTTGTGTTTTTAAATACTCCAGTTACAGGGCGGCTGTTCAACTGTTATGCATTCTTTCAGAATTTAAAATATTAATTGTGTCATATTGTGTTCATAGTAGAATGGTTAAAGATGTAACAACATATGTTGATGTCGATTCCCTAGTTATTTTTCTCTAGGCATATAATAACTTCTAGACAGTTGATTGAATGCCATTATATACTATATAGTCTTTTAGAACAACTGCTACAAAAAAAAAATTGTTTTATTTGTTTGTATAATATTAAATATTACGAATGAACTACAATTTCCTATACCTTCTTAAGCATAATCATTCCCTTAGTTCATGTTTTGATATACTGTTAAATAATCAATTCTATTTCATTGTCAAGTGAATAATGATCCTTATTGTATATTAATACTTTGGTAATAGACATTCCTCTGGTTTTGTGTCCATCTTTGGTTTTCCATCTTGATTAGTTTATGTTTGAATTTGTAGTGTTTATTTGATGATATTATACTGAGTAATTTTGTTGTTTTATTGCCAAAATGAATTGTATGATGATTGATGAGATTGGATTTTGATTGAGGAAGTTATCTAGAAAAATGGAATTTATTTTACTATCGCTTACAGAAGTTGAGAAATTGCTCAAGTAAGGTTCTTTTACTGTGGTTTTTGATATTTTTTTTTTGTTGTTGTAGTGAATGCGCTTTGTGGTGTCTAATTGGTTAAGTGTCTGGTAGAAAATGGACTCGTTCGCCCTGTAGTTGTCTAATATCCTGCTGGATGTGGTAATTGCATTTCACTTAGTGCAATACCCTTGGGAAAGGTATGAATCATACTCTCCTCTCCGAGTTTGGGGTAAATATTAGGGCAGAATGGGCTCTTAATATCCTTGGTTAGTAAAACAGTCTAGGAGAAGGAAAACCTCTTGAATTCAAACCTCTTGATCTCACTTATATGAATTGACCCTTGTGTCACATCCTGCTTGTGCGGAAGGGTTGTTAAATAAATATTTTTTGTTGTTGTCATTTTTGATTGTGGAATGGGTAATACATACCTAGTTTCTACTAGTTGTTTGTGTAGAACTATTGTAGATTGGAAGTATTACGTTTATTCCTGACTCTAAGCTTACCAGACCTAAGAGGTTATTTACTTCTTACTGCTATCAAGGTAGCAATAACGGATTTTGTTGCAAGTTTTCCATAAGTGAGGTGTGTCTAGTTTTGTGTCTGTTGCATACTTTTCTTCTATTTACTTCTTTACTTTCTTCTATTCTTCTGTGGTTCATCTTTTTCTATTTTACGTCTTCTTCTCTAAATCTTTGGCTTCGTCTTGGTCGTGGTCACACTTGACTTCTTTTTCTTCTCTAATCAGTCTTGTTACCAAGACATTTTCATTATCACAAGACTGTGTCATTTTTATAACTTTTTATTTTATCTTAAACAAATTTTCATGTAACTAAATATCTGACTAACATAGCGGTTGTATGCTGAGTTCAGTTAAGGCAGGACATCTTCACTGGCCTGACGTCCAACTAAAAACTGATGGAATCACAACCAGGTCCCATTGTGACTTCACGTTATTTGTTGGGCTTTCTGTACTTATTCATGGAAAGTCCCACCCATGGTATTGAAAAGGGCCATCCCTTTAGAAATACAGGGGATTGACATTTAATCTTATGCAGCCGCATAGATTATAGTAACTACTTGCCTGTGGTGTGTTGATATTCCTACCTTAATTGTGATGTTTTGTTTTTCGCAAAAAGTTAATATATAAGATACTTCTTGTTTGAACTGGCTAAAACTAACTCAAAGTTTGATCTATGCTCGAATAATTGAAACAGGTGTTTATTCAGGAGTCTATCCCCTTTTCCACTAGCGCTAAACCAAGAGATTGTTTTTGCGTTTGAGGTGGGGTGCCACACCTACCATCAGCTCCTTATGTTACCGCACTGATCCTGTGCTACTCATATGTGTGAGATGGCGAAGGCCGGTATCGAACTAGGAACCTTGTGGTTTCTAGCCGAACACTTTACCGATTGAGCTGACGGCGCAGTTGATGCTGATTGCATCCAGGATGCACTAAATTAAAAAAATTTAGTGCGTCCTGGGATGCATGTATTTTGATTGGAATGAGTCCCTGGGAAATTCGTCGCATCCTCCTCGTGTGGAGGATTTAGGTAAATATTATATTTTGTAAGTCACTGATGACAAAACTTACCTTGAAATTCTTGACTTTTTACTTGAATAGTTTTGGTTTAGTCTATTTGTTTAATGGTATCTCAACTTCTTATGGGTTATTTAATTCCAAAATTTGATGGTTTTAAATGATTTGATTCATTTTTAACTATTTATATTTTCGACATTTCATTACAATAATTATTTTTTAATTGCTCTTTTTACATTATATTGGAGTACGATGATAATCATTTGCAGTTTTATGATATTGAATATTCCTATCTAATATTGATAATTTGTGCTCCCTTGTTTAATACTAGTAAAAAGGGGAGAGACTCCCTCACTGTTTTACTGACACTGAGCCACTCTATATGGTTTAAAGTAATGTTTAAAAAAAATTTTTTTCACGTTGTCTTTTGTTTTTGATCTTTCTAGAAATTTAAAAATTAGGGACTAGAAAATGTTTTTATTCAAATGACCAAAATGTTGAATTGATAAAAAAAACATTTTTTCATGGTTCTTTTTATAAAATAAGCTATTCATAATGAATAAAGTGCTGAAATTTCATCAAAATTGAACAATTCCTGATTTTTCGTCATTATTTTTAAAATTAAAACAAATCTTGTTATTATGTCCCTTTAGCAAAATTGGACATACCTACTTAAACTATAATAATATCTTTTCAGATAGTATATTAAGTCTGAGACCTATCAGCTATTCCTTATATTTAAAACATTTATCTTATTTAAAAGAGTTCAGTGATGGGGCATTCACTACTGATGATGGTAGTTAATTCCATGAATCTACTACCCTGTTATAAAAATAATTTAGTCTTACATTTGTTTTGCAAAATTTTTTTAACTCATTGTTTTTTTAAAAGATATTTTATTTGAATAAATTATGTTGTTTAAGGCCTCCTACAAATTCTGTATCCCTATATATTTGGCTGACTTCTGATTTAGGTCGGAAAATTAAAACAAAGTTTTTTAGTATACCCAATGACAGTTTAACTACAGTCTATGAATTAACATTTTGCGAATTGGGTTACGGTTTTAGGGGATTAAGGTTGTTTTTAATTACGTATTGTTAAAAAAAATAAACAACAAAACCCCAATTCTATATACATTTAATGTTGAAAAATTTTTTTTTAAAACTAAGTTTAATTGAAATTATACATTGCAAATACTAACACAATCAACCGTCTCAATAATAGATTCAATAATTAATTTTCAATGGTTAATTAATGTATAGCTAATGTAATTTTTTTTGTTGTGGTTTTATTTTTTTAAGCGATACGTTATTTAAACAACTTTAATCCCCTAAAAACCGTAACCTATTCGCAAATGTTTATTCATAGACTGTAGTTAAACTGTCATTAGGTACCACCAAAAACTCTTTCCGTTTTAATTTTTCCGACCTAAATCAGAAGTCAGCTATATCTTTTTGTGGTCTTAAACGCTTAGAGGGGGGGGGGGGTTAACTGATATCCTTTCGTTAATTTCCGGGTTATAATTAACTAGGTGACAAATAATATTTTTCACCGTTAAACACACATCGTACGATGATACGCAGAGTGAGTTCTGATAAACATTTTATGTTTTGAAAATTTTATGGATACTGTTTAGTTTGTTGCACTGAAAACTTTGTGGTGATATTACCGTCTATCTCTATGTAAATCAGACTCTCAGTTTAAAAAAGAAAAAGGTCTATTTTAGCCAACATCACAACGAAAAAAGGAGGAAATATAAAATGACGTCTCAACAACATTATTCGTGATGGTTGAAATTGTATTTATAAATCTTTATTGTTCCCAAATGATTGTAGCAGTGCACCACCCTCACCAGCATTAATCATTTTTATAATTATACAAAAAAAAACAATAAACGTTTTTATTTATTTATTTATTTTTAAAATAATAGCGGTGTGCGATTTTAACGTTTTGTCGCCCAGACACCTGCCCTAATTTACGCTATGTTTTTACTTGCCGTGTTGTATATGCCTAATTCCGACCAAACGTAGATATTTTCCGAGTCATGTTTCTCGCTTTTTATCGGCAAATTAATGTAGATATTTTACAATGCCTCAAACTTTTTATCGGCATATCAATTTAGATATTTTACACACCCCGTTCAAATCTTGATACGTTAATTCATTTATAAGTTGTTGTTGTTTTTTTAATTAAAGGACAGCATTAATTGATGTAGATTTAAAGTTGTTGCGTAGTGATTCAGTTATACATTATTTTAATTTTTTTTTTTAACCCCAGCCTTGTTATGGTAATTTATGAGGAAGTGCGTCCCGGTCTCTGCCTCATAAATTGCTACCCGGTGACTATTAAAATAACGACACCAGCTACAGTGTTACTGGAAAGAAAACAACCAACTTAGGGCGTTAAATGTATTTTATGGGGAAGGGGCTTCTCTTTTCTGTCGTAATTCTTGTTTATGTTTATTTTATCGTAATTTGTCGTAATTCTTGTTTATTTTTTATTTTTAATTACGACAAATTACGATAAATAAATAAGAATTACGACAAACAGAGAGCCCCCCCCAAAAAAATAAAATACATTTAGGGTCGTTATTTTAATAGTCACCGGGTAGCAATTTTTGAGACAGGAAACCGGGACGCACTTCCTCATAAATTACCAAATTAATTTTTGAAAGATATTGCCTGGGGCGGGGAGTTAAAATTTCTATGTCAGAGGCGAGGGTTTGTATCACAAGTAAGTAAAATCATTAAAATTATTAAAAGAGTAAAAGATAAAACAATTTGAAATGGAAACTTAGTTCTGTCCTCCAAGTAAAATGTTGCATATCTATTAATTAATTAAATAATTATTTTGAATATTTCACACACAAATTTTACACAAAATCGTTGGTATTTATTTATTTGTAAACTTTTTAACTTCTTGCTACTGAAGAAAAGGTAGAGAGTAAAAAATGATTTTATAAATAGATAAATATGTAATACCAGACATGTATTTATTAAAACTTGTTTAAAACAAACAAAAACAATGAATATAAAATAAATACTCATTGATAAACTTACACAATTCCTGGGGGTGTTGTGACGTAAGCAGTGACATAATTTCGGTTACAGACAGATAAACAATAAATCTCCATTATTAATAGAAGAAGATATTATATAGAAATCTTTAAAGATAATTTTGAAAAATATTACCTTTTTGCTTAAAGCTGATCATTTCTGTTATTCCTTTAAAACTTAAGTTATTGTCGTCTTTCTTGGCTCTGTGTGACTCGATATGTCCAAAAGGGAAAGTGTACTTTCTTTTTTTTCCTTTCCTGTAGATTGGATAGAGATAGATAGATAGATAGATATCAGTGTTTGGTCTTTTTTTTTTAAGTCACTGCAAGATGTTTATTAAGTTTTATACTGTACAATGTACAATCAAAATGCTTTTCATAAAATCGAATGTAATGAATTACGTGCTGTAGTATATTTATTTTTCTTATAAATAATATTTTTCTTTGACATAATAAATTTGAAAACTTAAATTAGTGAACTTATTAAGATAATCATAACTGAAACTCGCTCGTACCTCAAATTTTAGCACGTAACACAAAGAAAACTTTTTATGTTCCCGGACATTTTGGCATCAGTGAAAAAATAAATTCCATTAATATTTTGAAAACTAGCAAAGAGAGAACAAAGAAGGGTGCAAAGATTTGTTAATAATTATGTCCGGAGATGTATTCAATATTCTTCAATTTTCACAATATCTTTGGTCCCCCTCTATTGGCAAATTAATAAATTCACAACTTAATTACCCAGGACTTCACCAATTTTTAGCACCTCCAGACTTATATCAATTAATTGGCTCTAAATCAATCCAGTTTGGGAATTCAATGACGGTTGTCCACTCGAAACAAGAAAAAATATTCCATTGGTTTAAACGTTTTCATGGCGAAGGAATCCTCTAACATTATGTATCTCTTTAATTTCCTTTTTCATAATTAGTTAGTTATTGTCAGCAGTCTCATTAAGTTATTTTAAAATCATAAACCACACTTCCTCCAGTTTAATAACGGGAACGGTTTTGATTGAAATTTGATTATTTCTTTTATCTGTAGCAGTTACCACGATATGGAATCTCTTTTACTTCAGAAGTTTTCAAAGACGGTATTCACTTCATGTGGTGCAAGCACAGAATTAACAGTTGTTTTCTTTAAACTCTGTCACTTCAAAAATGAATTTTTTTTTTCTTTTTAATTTTTAAATTTTTTCTTAAAAAAAAAAAAAAGTTCATGGATGTTAAGCTGTTGTTCAACAGTGATAATTTTACTACCTCGGTTGACAAAATGTCGGTGAACTTTCACCTGGGGGCTGTTTTTTTTTTTTTTTTAGGGGGGGGGTCTGAATTCGCACGTTTGTAAATTAAAATTATTAACCGCGTGCTGTAATAGATTTGCAGATCATTGTAAGTAATAGTAAGTTAGTCACACAAAGTGCTCCAATACTTCCAACTTTTGGCATAACTATGAAATCTGGCTATCTTCAAGCTACGCACTCCCCCTTTTTTTGTAAAAGGAATGCTTCCTTCAATTTAGTAGAAGGAGCAAGCCTCGTACGATCTTTTGATCTGTTTCTGATAAGCATATCAGAAGGGTGTACGTACGAGCCTAGCTCCTGCTTAGTGCTTATAATTTGAAGGGAGTATTTTTTAAAAGGTCGGGAGTGTGTAGCTTGAAGATAACCGCAAAGCTGTATTAACCCCCCCTTTTTTTAAATTATTTATTCATCTCTAGAAATGTCCCTTCAGTTCTACAGTGAATTTACATTTACGCTTAAGTATGTTTTCATTTTTTTTTCTTTTTACCTTTTTCCCCAGGAAAAGTACAACAATTTACTTGCAATAAATCTTGCAAAATGTAACAAAACAACAAACCAAAGAGCAAATAGTAAAAAATAAAATCAACTATCACTTAGAATATTCAAAGATAGGTCCTGTATCACTGTAACGCAAACAAGCACGTGCATTATAGTGTCAGTAACTAAGATTACGGTTGAAAATTTGCTTAAAATATATTTGTTGAGTAAGTAAAACAAATGCTACGTTAGTATAAAGAGAAAAAAAGTCTACATTCAACATTTAATTTGTGAAAATAACATGTTCATAATCAGACAGGCCTGAAACAGAGGAGAAATTGATTGTTACCGTACAGGTGTGCCCACGTGACTTTATCAGCTGACAAAAAAACAAAAACTGAGCGAGATTTATAATGCTCCTACTTTCACGTCTCGTCATCTGTTTCCCTTTTTTGTTTTCACTGGTGAAATTGATGATAGGTCAATTTCTGGACCCTTGAAGAAAAGCAAATTTCTTCCAGATAAAGATTTTGCGACACGAATGAAGAACATGCCTGGGAAAAATACCGACGTATGACAAACTTTTTTTTTTTTTAAAGAAAGTTTATTTTTTGTTTTTTAATTCTGCATCTTGTGTGAGGGGGTAAATTCGCGCCAATTTTTCATATTGTTTGTTTATTGTTTATACTTTTTTTAAAAAAATAGTATCGTAAAGTCGGTTTATTTAATGATTTAAACTAAATCTATAAAAAAAACTAACAAAAACAAAGAACAGTTTGAGCTAGTAAAAAAAAGGATTGTTTGTTGAATTAAAGATGAATAAAATATTTAAAAAATGAGATTGCTTCTCACTAAGTGCTCCCGCTCCATAGCTTTTTGTATCAACGTTGCTGCATTTTCCCAACGTATTACTGCATAAAATTTGGAATAATTTATTTAGGTTAAAATTTAGGTACATACGTACAAATATTAGAATCGCATTTTACGTATAAATAGCATCAGGTTACGGAAATTCCCGAAGTTACCTAACTCTAACACTGACCCTAACCCTAATCCTAGCGTCTCAAAGGTATTTTCGTGAAATGTAATATTTACCTAATCTAATGATACTATTATCTCTTGTTTACTATTCTGCATCCATTTAATATCTTTATTTATTAAAGATTAAAAGTGAAACAGAGTTTGGCTTACAAAATGCCGAATAGTTTTTATTATTTTGATTTTTCGGACTGTTGTCCTCATCTTTATCGAGATATATAAAACACAACGTTTCAAATTATATTAAATCACTTTTTTTCATTATTTTTATTATCTTATTTAATAAATAAATTTATCTACTTCTTATTTACAACCATTCTAGTTGATGAGTGAAATTATTTAAATTTCATCTCTCCACGATACAAGGCCAGTTTAATGTGGTACGCGTGAAAGAAAAATGAATAGGCTAGTTAGCCAGTTCCGGTAAAATAGACAACATATTTAGGCTTATTTTACCGGTCCTAGTAAATAGACCACAGGATATTTTGCCAGCATATATATTTGAAATATATTTCAAACTATCAAAAGCTAAAAGATTAAAATGGTTGTTGACATGCAATTCTGTGATACAAACAGACTTTAAAACAATTTATCTAAAAGCTAATTTTCTTAAAATGGTACTTGACAAGAATTCATCTTGTTAGGTTTAGGGTTAGGGTTTAGAAGTTAGGGTTACAATTTTATGTTTTAACAATTGATAGTGAAAAATGCCATTTTCCACTTTGGAAAAAATTCATGATAGTCAAATTTAACTTTATCATTTTCTTTAATTTAAAAAAATTTAAAAATTGTAAAATTCACATGTTTGATCACTAAGTCATTAACAGTATCAATATTTTTGAGAAGAATTTTTTATATCTTTATCCTTCACAAAATATAAATATAAATGAATACAAATAAACTTCTATGTTAAATCTGTGTTATTTTAACATTACTTGCATTCATGATAAAGATATTTACAGGGCCGGTAAAAATAAGCATAAAAGTAGGTTTGTCTATTTTACACAAGAATCGGCAAAATAGCCTGCCAAAAAAAAAACAGAAATTGCCCAGTCCTTACAACTTATGTCACAATAACTCACAGCTTCCCTCCTCTTTAAATACAATTATGCTGCTATAGAATCTCCAGGGATATAGTTAGTTATTTATTTACTTAGCTTAGCTTAGATGTGGCACAAAGCCAGAAGTATGGGGCGCTCAATGAGAATTGAACTTACTAACAATGGTCTGCGAATTTAGCTTGCAAACCATTACACCACGATTTTATGGGCCATCCTTTAGGCTCCAAGCAAAAGCGCTTGTCCAGCGGAAATCCTTGGTAAAGAATCCTTTGGTTGTTCCTTGGTGCTCCTCAGTCTTGCAGGTCCTTCGTCAATGATTGCAAATGGACGTCTCTCAGTATCAGTGATTAAGTAGTCAACTAACCACACATTAGGGCTGTTGATTGGCTGAGGTTTAAACCACATGACCTCGCCTAGTCTATAAATTTAAGTGGTGTATTGTAGCACACCTTATATATCCAAAATTTGCTAACAGAGGTGCCCAGAATCTCCAGGGATGATGATGGCGCCGACCACGCTCACTTCTTTTGTGTCATGTTTCATCATGATTGGATCCGAGTTGGGACAGGACGTCTCACCTAAAATGATGCCGATTAGCTACTATGGCCAGACAAAATGACCCCATGACAAAAACCTCACACCTAAAGTGCAACAAAAGCACTTCCCTTAACTCTTTGCCTACCAAATTTCCTTGGTATTGTTTTACATGTATGATAGGATATTTCAAAGTTCCCTATCAATTCACCTCAGAACTGATTCTATTAAAATAAAGTCCGATTATTATTGTAATCTGAGTAATTCTGCTCTATTATAATGAACCATCAGTTTTTTAGACAAAGAGTTAAATTAAAACATAACAAAAATTTACTAGTTGTCTGAATTTTTGAGATGAGGTTTGATGCTTTGGATTATTTGGACTATTGTCCTCATCTTTATTGTTATATACACCACGTTTTGGCCAATGTGCCTTCTTCAGTTGTTTTGTGTCAAACTCGAGGAACCTTCTCTTCGAACTCTGGAACCTTCTTGTCGAAATCGGAAGCCTTTATGTCATAATCAGGAGCCTTCATGGTGCAACAGATATAAAGGTTGAGTTAATACAGTTCTAAGTGTTGGTTGCAGGTTCAATTCTGGCCAAAGGCGATAATAACATAGAATACTTAACATAGCTTAACACTTGTACCTGGTCATGGTTAACGAAATGAGAACCGTCTATCCTCATGGATTGAATAAATGGTTCCGTTCGAAGTTCCGTGAAGACTTCCTATTATGACATGAAAACTCCCGAGTTTGACAAGAAGGTTCCCAATTTCTAAGAAGAGATTATAGAAAAATAGATACATGTTGAAACTTTAAGATGTAGATATTGACAATCAACAATAAAGGGTTTCTGGGAGACTTACTTTTGGGACTATCCTCATACCTATCTCTATTTCTATGTGTATATCATCATTATCATCATTATCATCATTTGAAATTTCTTGACAAAGATCTGTTAATGGGGCTTAGAATACAACTGTACTCACCCTGCAGCTGATTTCAGCAATGCTGTTGTCTGGGTGGTCTCAATGCTTCCTCTGATTTTCAGTTCCTCTAGTCTATTTTTTAAAAAGTTTTGGAGATTCTTCCAAGTGCACCAACTACAATTGGTATCACTTTCACCCTCATATTTCCACAGTTTTTTTCAATTCTCTAGCAAGGTCCAGGTATTTCTCTTATCCTTTCGTTTTTCTTTTATCTTCACCCAGTGATCTGTTGGAACTGCAAAAATCTACCTGTTGACAAGTTCTCTTTTTTTTGTTAATTAATACTAGGTCTGGTCTTCTGGTTGGGATAAGGTGATCTGGGTTTGTCTCAGAGAATTCTTTGTTTCATTCTCAAGAACAGATTCTAGTTTATGGATATACCATTTTGTTGTATAGTCAAAATTGAGGTTTTGCACAATTCCCAGTGGATTACCTTTCCAACTCAGTCGTGCCTAGCCTTGTATTCTCATTGTGCTAGTTTGCTGCATTTGCTTAATAAATTAATTAATTGTCTCATCTGTTACCACACATCCTACATCTGGTTTCTTCATAACCATGTCCAGCTTTTTCATGTGCAACCTCCCCAATTTGTCATTTGTAGTATCCATATAACTGATTTTCTTCCAATTTCTGTTTTCTTATTTTTGTTGTTTTTCTGCTTGTCTATATGTGGCAGCTGCTGTTATTGGCTGCTGTAATTAATCTTTCCTTGCTCTTTTTTGTATTTTGTATTCGGGTCCTTGGATTGAGGCATCTATGCAATCCTCTATGTTGGCAAGACTTCTTCTACCTTCCTTTCTTGATATATATAGCCTGTCTATCATTTCTCTGGTGTAATGCCTTGTGCATAGTCATTAATTTTCTTGTATTTTGGTCAATTTGTCTGAGTTTCTCTTTTGTCCATTTTAAGAATATTATTTATTATCATTATTATGAGTTATTCACATCTGCCGTAGCCGGTAGTTCACTGTAGGCTGAGTGAAAACAAGTCTCCTCAGGTCTCCAGGACTCTCCAGAGTTTTTTCTAGCCGATCTTAACAGTGCTGTAGTTTGGATGGTCTCTATTCTGCCTCCGATTTCCAATTCACCCAAATTTTTTTCCAGAGTTTTGAGGACCGTTCCAAGAGCACTAATTACAATTGGTATTACCTTCGCCTTCATGTTCCACAGTTTTCTCAGTTCTCTGGCATGGTCCAAGTATTTGTCTATCTTTTCACTTTCTTTTATTTTTACTTGGTGGTCGGCTGGGACGGCAAAATCCATGAGATGACAGGCTCTCTTCTTCTTGACCGGGATTAGGTGACCCGTCTGTACCTCAAAGTCCCAGAGAATTTTATGCATCTCATTCTCTAGGACAGGTTCAGGCTTGGGCATATGCCATTTAGTTGTATTGTGAAAATTTAATTTCTTGCACAATTCCCAGTGGATTACCTTTCCCACTGAGTCATGCCTAGTCTTGTACACTCTTTGTACAAGTTTGCATTATTATTATTATTATTATTATTATTATTATAGATAAATAAATAAAAAATGAGATTAAAAAAAGAACATGATTGCAACTTTGGAATTATGAATGATTATGATTATAATTAGTTATTATTTATTTATAAATGAAATTTTACCATTAAATAACCCATAAGGGGTTGATGTGTCATTAAATAAATAAACTAAACCATTGCTTTCTCAACTCCTTGAAGACCTTGACTGCAGTTATCTGCCATTTCTTACAAGCAAACTCTTCTATATCATCAATGTGACTGACCTCGGGGGCAATATGGCCCCCGGTTGAGAATCTAATGGTTTAAATCGAAATCTTAGAAAAATACAACACAATAACTATTTTAACCTCGAGAAAAAATTCTATTTTACATAGTCGTTCAAAGGGGAATAATTCTGCAGTATTTAATTCTAACTAAATGCAGAGTTGCCTCCCTTGTTTGATGGCGAGGAGTACATAAGTTTTAATCGATTTACTTTAGCCAAGTTCGTCATGGAAATTTAGAAATAAAGCAACGAATGATAAAACAAACCACAACAAGAGTTTTCAAAAGTTATATAAAATAAATTGATTCAGTTTTGACACTTTTCGAATATATTGTATTTTACACATTATGAGAAAAACCGTGATCAGTTCTTGTTTTCGGATATTTTATATTATCTAAGGGAGGCAACTCTGTTAATCTTTCATACAACAATTTTTTTTTAATGAATAATGTGTAGGATTTGTTGGCGCTTCAATAATTATGAAATTTCAAAAATTGTTTACACCGATAAAAAGACAATGAACTAAATATTATTTCCACTATCTATTCACCCCCAGAACTCATTTTACTCAAATAAAGTCCTATTATTACCGTTGTTGCGGCAGGCGTTAACGTGGTGTGTGTTACCATCTACTGCAGTACTTTTTGACATAGATACCAACTACATTTCCTTTCCAACTATATATTATAAATCTTCATTTTTATGTTTTGTTTTTTCTTCTTTTCAGTTACATGGCCCAGATGTTAATATACTTGCAAAAGATTTGCAGATAGCCTTGAATAATGTTGAAGAAATCACTACTTTATGTCGACAGGAGGATCATTTTACTGATGAAGCTAACAGACGACTTTCAAAACAACTTCAGTCGGTTATTACAGAATTGGTAAGCATTGTTGGCTATTTATTATCACCTATTTCATCTGACTGATAGGGACGGGTGGCGAGAGAGAGTCATGTAAATCTGTGCTGTCAGTGTGACATTATGACGATCATCTATTTAGTATATTTTTCCCGAAAAAAGCAGAACAATTTTTCAAATGAGGCTACTGCTAATTTGAAGGGAGCGTTCCTTTAAAAAGAAGCTGAAAATTTTTGGAGTGTGTATCTTGAAGGTAACCTTATTATCACCTAATTTCATATGATAGATAGGGATGAATAGCGAGAGAGATTCATGGAAATCTGTGTTGTCTGTTGGTGAGCATTGATGACTCTATATTGCTCTTTATATAGGAAGCGTGTGGTCTAATGGTTAGAGTCGTAGGAAATGGACTCGTCAACGCAAGTTCAATTCCTGGACGAAGCTGTTGGCATTTCACATGGTGCTAATACCCTTGGGAAAGGTATGAATCCAATTCTCCCTCCAACTATGGGTAAATAGTGGGGCAGACTGGACTCTTTAACCATGGCTAGGTAACCAGTCTAGGAGAAAGAAAACTCTGAATTCAAACCTGTTAAACTCCGCTTAAGAAATTGACCTTGTGTCGCATCCTGCTCGTACGGAGGGGTTGGTAAATATATATATTGCTCTTTATTATCGGTTATCTTCACGATACACTCTTTTGAATTTTTCAGTTTTTTACTTTAAAGGAATGGTCCTTTCAAATTAGCAGCAGGAGCCAGTTTCGTATGCTCTTTTAATGATAATGATAATAATAATAATAATAATAATAATGAAATTTATTGTGTACAGTGCTCAAGTGCACCACAACTCATCAAAGTCTCATGTCTAGTACACAGAATAATATATTAGTGTCAGGAACATGAACAGTGTACAGTAATAATATACATGTATGTGTGCACGTTCGTGCATATGTCTGTGGAGGGGGGTATCAGGTATAGTGTTAGCGGATTACAGGAAGCATGGCGGCTTTGAAAGATGCAGTGTTTTGGCAGCCTACAACAGATGCAGGCAGTTTATTCCATGCCTTGACAACTCTGAGCCGGAAAAAAATGTTTCTGAAAGTCATGTGAACTATGTTGTTTTCTGACGTTGTAGGCATATCCACGTGTGTTAGAAACATGGAGATCAAAAAGGTGCTCAAGGTTGCTGTTAAGATGATTAATGACCTTATAGATGACTGATGGAGGGTAGTCGTTTGGTTGCACGTCTCTGTTCCAGGAGGTTAATGGGTAATCTGAACATTAACTACATAAATGAAAGTAACCTCCCCTTGTTTCTTTCACTTTGAGGAAGCCGTCTGTTTTGGTCAGCCATTTTCATTTCACCGTAAATCTACACTGAAAATACGAATTTGTTCGAATCAATACAACTGAATGTTTTAACATGAAAATATCATAAAATGTGTTCTCAATTGTGCTTGTGCATTATTTGAAATGAACTTAATTATTATTAAGGAGACATTTTATGATATTTTCATATTAAAACATGCAGTTGTATTGATTACGATGAAATGAAAATAGCCGACCAAAACAGACGGCTTCCTCAAATTGAAAGAAACCAGGGGATGTTATTCTCATTTATGTAGCTAATGTTCAGATTACCAATAAACTTGTTGTTTATCATCTGAATTCTTAAATAATTTTGTGTAATGATAGACATTCACCCGATTCGAAGTGCCAGCATTGCCTGGTGTGTCTGACTGCTATGTGCCAGATGCATGCTTGGTGTTAAGATTTTGCGTGGAGGGCAATTGGTTTTGTCACAGTATGAAGGGCCTGGATGTAGGAAGCTGAAAATTGAAGTGCCCAGATAGAATGCAACTGCTTGCTTTATTAATGTGGTATGTTGCAAAGTTTGGGGAGAGACAATTCCAATTCTTTGCAAGCAAGATGCTTATGATGTGGTTGAGGACTGCTGTAATATTGTTGCAGGAAGAAAGACTTTAGGTTGGGAATCTTTTTTTTTTTTTTTTTTTTTTTTCAAAATTCATTGTTTTACAATAAATTACTTTGGGACTTTTTCAATGAATATATCTCAATGAACTTTTTTTTTTAACAATGAATTAACTTTATTATTTATTTATTGTAAAAGAAAATTATTTGAGGATCCAGATAAAAAACAACAAGTTTATTTTCCCCCAAAAGCAGATCAAAGAGCATATGAGGCTGCTGCTAATTTTAGAGGAGTGTTCCTTAAGAAAAAAAAAACCTGAAAATTTTTGAGTGTGTATCTTGAAGGTAACCTTATTATTACCTATTTCATATGATCAATAGGGAAAGGTGGCAAGAGAGAGACATGGAAATGTGTGCTGTCTGTGTGGCATGATGATGATAATCACCTATTTAGTCATACATTTCTATTCATAATTTTATTAATACAATCATTTTGTCAAATTTTATCTAAATAAGCTTATATGATATTTAGTCATATTTTAATAATTTGTTTTTCTTAATATTAGTAAACAAAATTTTCAAGATTATCAAAAACTACTTTTTTTTTATATCTATCTATAAGATTTTATTTTGTAGTTTCATAGTGATTTTGTTTATTTGTATGTCCTGCACTTAAGTTTTTTCTTTTTAATATATTGACATTTTTGTCTTAATATTTTTATTAATTTTGATGAAGAATTAAGATTAATTTTGATATTTAGGAGTGTTGTCCTCATCTTTATTGTGTATAAAAACAACGTTTAGGCCATAGTAACCTTGG
Organism: Doryteuthis pealeii; assembly: GCA_023376005.1. NCBI lineage: Eukaryota > Metazoa > Mollusca > Cephalopoda > Myopsida > Loliginidae > Doryteuthis > Doryteuthis pealeii. The sequence continues at coordinate 21,225 of JALAJA010000387.1, read as the reverse complement.
GCTCCGTTCAGGTGTTTTTTTAAAATTACCTTAAAATAAGTCATCTTCAGATGAATACCCATGAATTCAATTGTGATTTTGGAGCTGAAATCGTTACCACCAGTTCAACTGTTTAAAAAAAAAAACACCTGAACAGAGCTTGAGATTACTGTGGTCTGAACATTGTGTTTATACACAATATACATGAGGACAACTGTCCGAAATATCAAAATTATTCATATCAAGCCTTATCTCATAAATACATACAAGTATAAAAATTAAGATGTTGAACTCTCTGAAAAATTGCTCATATATAAGTCATTTTTTTTTCTTTTTAATGTATAAACATTTTTGTCGTAATATTTTTGTAAATTTTCTGCACTAATATTTATTTTGTATTTCTTTCAGCTTGCATTAGACAACAAAGTTTCTTCAACAGCTTTAGCTTCAAAGCATTATGAAATTGTGGAAAAATTGGTATTTTTATCTGAGGGACAAGTAAGATATCTACATTTTATCATTCATAGTCAATAATTAATTATTCAACTGGAGAGGGTAAGGTGTTCCCATTGTGGCGTAATGGTTGGCAAACTAGTCTTGCAGATCCATTTTTACTGAATAGTGAGTTTGATTCTCACTGGCTGCTCCATAAAAAACCCCAAACATACAAAAACCTTGTGTTAATCCGGTCTGGTAGGAGGTTTGGTAAAAAAAATTTTTTTCAACTGGGTAGGGAAATTTGATTTCAAATTTGAAGGTTAACAGTTCAATCACTGATATTGTTTTCCTGTGTCATTAGATAAAATTCTGGTTGGCCCAAATAATGTAATGCTAGTCTAACAGATTGTTGGTAATGAGTTTGATTCTCACAGGGTGCCTCCATACTGCTGGCCTTGTGCCAAACTAATCAAAGCTTAAAGAATTTTATTAGTTTAAATTCTTTTATATGAAAAGTATTTTGCAATATTTTTTTTACAGATTATTTTTAATAATACAAACCTCTCTGACTCCTCTCTTTTTTTTCTGTACCTTCAACTCTGACTCCTCTATATTTGGCAACTCCAACTCCTCTATGTAATTAAATGATTATGTCCTACAAATCTCATAAAACCTATGCATAACTTGCGTAGGCCTATATTATTATAACTGGTTTATATCAATCTAGGGCCATATAAAATGTAAATTCAACTGGAATCAGAGTTGTTCTTTATTATTATGGAAATTTTTAAAAATGAAATAGAGGGAGTAATTTAAAATAAATGCTGCACTCCATATAACAACAAAATAGCATAATACATATGTCCCAAACAAATTAATTGTACAATATGTTCCATGAACAAAATATAATGAAGAAATAGGTAGGTTTTTATGGCAAAATGCACTAAATGCTATGCTGAAATTGGAGACTAATTGTCTCTATTCTTTTCTATGAACACAGCTGAGAAATATTTCCTTTTCACTCATTAGCAACGACTGAACACAGCTGAGAAATATTTCCTTTTTCACTCATTAGCAACGACTGAACACAGCTGAGAAATATTTCCTTTTCACTCATTAGCAACGACTGAACACAGCTGAGAAAATATTCCTTTTCACTCATTAGCAACGACTGAACACAGCTGAGAAATATTTCCTTTTCACTCATTAGCAACGACTGAACACAGCTGAGAAATATTTCCTTTTCACTCATTAGCAACGACTGAACACAGCTGAGAAATATTTCCTTTTCACTCATTAGCAACGACTGAACACAGCTGAGAAATATTTCCTTTTCACTCATTAGCAACGACTGAACACAGCTGAGAAATATTTCCTTTTCACTCATTAGCAACGACTGAACACAGCTGAGAAATATTTCCTTTTCACTCATTAGCAACGACTGAACACAGCTGAGAAATATTTCCTTTTCACTCATTAGCAACGACTGAACACAGCTGAGAAAATATTTCCTTTTCACTCATTAGCAACGACTGAACACAGCTGAGAAATATTTCCTTTTCACTCATTAGCAACGACTGAACACAGCTGAGAAATATTTCCTTTTCACTGCAACGACTGAACACAGCTGAGAAATATTTACTTTTCACTCATTAGCAACGACTGAACACAGCTGAGAAATATTTACTTTTCACTCATTTAGCAACGACTGAACACAGCTGAGAAATATTTACTTTTCACTCATTAGCAACGACTGAACACAGCTGAGAAATATTTCTTTTCACTCATTAGCAACGACTGAACACAGCTGAGAAATATTTACTTTTCACTCATTAGCAACGACGAACACAGCTGAGAAATATTTCCTTTTCACTCATTAGCAACGACTGAACACAGCTGAGAAATATTTCCTTTTCACTCATTAGCAACGACTGAACACAGCTGAGAAATATTTCTTTTTCACTCATTAGCAACGACTGAACACAGCTGAGAAATATTTCTTTTCACTCATTAGCAACGACTGAACACAGCTGAGAAATATTTACTTTTCACTCATTAGCAACGACTGAACACAGCTGAGAAATATTTCTTTTCACTCATTAGCAACGACTGAACACAGCTGAGAAATATTTCTTTTCACTCATTAGCAACAACTGAAAACAGATAAGTCTTGTCTCTTTAAAGAAAATGGACAAAAAAGATATTTTTAAGGGGTTGAATTATTATGTGACCATCAGATACAAAGTGTCATGAAGACGTACTAAAATGGTTAGAAAAGATTTACTGTGTCTTCCATGGTTTTCATACCAAGGTACAATAAATGTGATGATGAAGTCGGAGACTAATTGTCTCTATTCGGTTCTATGAACAGAGCTGCGAAATATGTCCTTTTCACTCATGAGCAAGGATTACTCTTGTATAAGGTGCAAGCGCATGCACAACAAACACAACAGTGTTGACAATAGCTGCACGAACAGTTTCCCTGCATCCCTAGCACTTTAGAGACCTTACTTTTGGGATTACTCTTGTATAAGGAGTAGGTGCAGGTGCATGCACAACAAACACAACAGTGTTGCCAATAGCCAGATGAACAGTTTCCCTTCATCCCTAGTGCTTTGGAAACCTTACTTTTGGGACTACTTTCGTATAGGGGGTAGGTGCAGACACATGCACAACAAACACAACAGCTGCACAAACAGTTTTCTTGTGTCCCTAGGACATTGGAAACCTTACTTTTGGGATTACTCTCATATAAGGAGCAGGTGCATGCACAATAAACATAACAGTGTTCCAGTAGCGGCACGAACAGTTTCCACAGCACTTTGGAAACCTTACTATTGGGATTACCTTCATATTTTAGTTATTCTGACTCTTTTTCTCTTTATTTCTATATTTTTTTTCTTTCTAGGAAGTATATCCTGCTGTCAAGGAGAGCGTGAAGGATGTGTTGAAATTAATGTGCAATTGTGATCGCCATATTAGCCACATCCTCATTAACTCCTCCGTACCACTCTCGCTTATTAGTGAAATCAAGAGTACTGAAAAAGGTAAGACTACAATATTCATGATGGAAAAATAGTGTTTTGTAGCTGAAAACTTGCTCTTCATTCATTTTTTTGCATTTCACTTCACCCTAGCTATGGAATTCTAATAAACACTACCACTATGAGTGGTAGATATACATAAAAAAATGAATTGAAAAAAAATGTCTTTATAAAAAAAAAATGAGTTTAAAAAATAAGAATTTGAATCCCCCCAAAATGGAATTTAAAAAAATGTCTTTATAAAAAAAATGAGTTTAAAAAATAAAATTTGATCCCTCCCCCCCCCCCCACCAATAAATTTTAAAAAAATGTCTTTATAAAAAAAGAGTTTAAAAATAAGAATTTGATTCCCACCAAAAATGAATTTAAAAAAATGTCTTTATAAAAAAAAAATGAGTTTAAAAATAAGAATTTGAATCTCCCCCAAAATGAATAAAACAAAATGTCTATGGCATAAAATAACCCAACAAGGGTTGACATAACATAAAATCCAACCAACCAATCAATCTTGATAACAAACATGTAAGAAAAAACAATGAATAAGATTTATTTTTAAGATTGGTTCATGGTAGCAGTAAAAATAGGACCTTTGATAGAAAGGTGAGGTTATTCACAAATCCATACTGAATTTTCAATAGCAACTTTTGCTTGCTTTGATTATAGCACTGGTTATACACAGATAGAAACAGCCATTTATGTATTAGATAACACTTAAATTATTAAAATTGATAAAAACTCAAATTTTGCCTTTTAATTAAGGAATTAAAGAAAGCAATGTTATTTAGAACAAAAATGTTTGTAATTTCATATTAGATTCCCTTAGATATTGTCTGTATATGTTATTTCCTTAAAAAATTCTTTCTTTTTTTTTATATAATTTCTCCTACTTTATCTACTTTCAATGTACTATTACTTCCCTTCTCCCCATCTTACTGAAATAATCGTTATCTTTTCGTTCCTCCTCCATTATAAAGATATCCCCAGTGGTTTTATTTTTTTATTGAAATCCAATTAGCCAGTCCTGTTTCTGAATATTAGCTTAACATGTGTGTAAAGTTTCATCATGATTGAATCACTGGGGTAGGCACCAACTGGTAATATATTGACAGACATAAATTGCCATTTCTGTAGTAGATTGTATCATCTAACAATAAAAGTAGGTCCTTTGACATTCCCACAAATATAATCATGTTGCAGGTCAGGACAAATAGTCAATTGTTAAATAGAAGGTAAGTTTTTTATTCAAGAAAATAGTTTTAATGTTTAGTTCTCTGATTTATTGTTTCTTATTTTTCAGTTACTGTTGAATTCTGTAACTCTGCAACATTACTGGCTGCCATCTTGGCTGGAGAAGACTCTCTCCCTGTTGATATTCACAGTAAGTTGATATTCTATTATACTTTAATGGAAGACATCCTCAGAAATGTTATATATATATATATATATATATATGGGAGAATATGTGCTTAATTGAAGTTGTACCTAATTTTGAAAGTTAATTGATTAATAATTAATTAATTAGGCGGGAATACCTATTCAAATGTAAGGCTAAACAAATCAAGAAAAATCAATCTCTGTATGTACATTTCGGCCTATTAGGCCTCATCAGCAAAGCTATAGATCGGAAGACCCCCTTGTGCATGATTTGAACCCTGATGCACAAGGCGGTCTTTCTATCTATAGCTCTGCTGATGAGGCCTAATAGGCCAAAATGTACATACAGAGATTGATTATTCTTGATTTGTTAGCCTTACATTTGAATAGGTATTCCCGCCTAATTAATTAATTATTTATTAACTTTCAAAATTAGGTACAACTTCAATTAAGCACATATTCTCCCAAAAATTGTCGGCTAAAAAAAGCCATATCAAAACACATCGTTTGTGTATTTACTTCTCATATATATATATATATATTATTTTTCTGAATTTTTGAGATGAGGCTTGATAATTTGGATTATTCAGAAGTGGTTATTCTGTATACAACCTCGACCAGCTCATGCCGTACTTTTTCTACAATCCTTTGTACTCTCTTGGAATTAACCGGTAATTTTAGGGTTAAACCTGGGGGGAACTAGCTTGAGATCCCGACATCTGTAAAGGAATGTGAAGTGGTTCATCATTCATGCCAGTTTTTGATTTAGAAACTTTGATATATAAATGAAAATAGACACAGATCATCATTGTTTGATGGCTGCAAGTTGTAACCGATTTAGAACATCAACTCGTATTTCTAACTGAAATAACATTAACAGCCCAGCATGAATATTTTTAATATTTATTAGATGTTTATGGTAAATGTTTCAACAATCTTGGACTGGCAAGTTGTAAGTGATTTAGAACATCAACTCATATTTCTAACTGAAATAACATTAACAGCCCAGCATAAATATTGTTAATATTTATTAGATGTTTATGGTAAATTTTTTAACAATCTTGATTACTCAATACATTTTTAAATATTTAAACATTTTAAATTTTGAGTTTTAATTCTTCATTCTTATTTATGTTAATTGTTTTTTCTCTTCAAGATAACATAGACATCCCATTATTAGTGAAGTTGTTAAACTTCATTGAGAATCCAGGTGGAACAATGTATGCAGAAGCAGTGTCTGTAGATTTAATGACGTTAGTATTGGCATACAACTTACATCATAGGAATAATGTGCAAAATAATGTGCTCATGCAAGCACTGACCCATGAAGATATTAAATATCCCGAGGTGCTACTGGAAAAGGTGCTTCTATTTTTCAACAGGGGAGGTAAGTCGTTTTTATTGCAACTTAGTTCATTTGTTTAATGGCATATCAACTCTTTATGGGTTATTTAATGCTAAAATTTGATTAAATTGAAAATATTTGATTGTAATTATAACTATATTTTCAATGCTCCATTGTTTTTTTTTATAATTGCACATTTCAATAACCAATATATATATATATATATATATATATATATATTGTGTGTGTGTGTGTGTGTCTAAGTTGAAAAATGGAAGTGAATCCAACAATATATTGAAAAAATAAATAAAGGAAAGAAAATGTTGAATGGATAAAAATGGTTTAATTAAGTACCAACACGTGTTTCAACCGAGAGATTGTCCTTGTACACATTGAATTCTATTTATCATTATCTTAAATACAAAATAGAATGATAATAATAGAAAAATATAGAATATTTTCAAGTATACAGAGAAACGGTCATCGTCAGGGCAAGATATTTGATATCTTAAGTTAAAACGGTCAAAATCCAGAGAATTTCATCAAATTTCATGTCAAAATATGGAGAAATATATATATATATAATATATATATATATATATATATATATTATATATATATATATATATATATTTATAATAATAATAGAATAATAAGGCCTGCAAAGTGGTTAGTACTTTGTTTTGTTTTTTAAATTCATTATATTAGGTACACGACACGTTTCAGATGTTTGATATGCTTTTCAGGCTTCATGTATGTATTTGTATGTGTACTGTTATTTAGTTTGTGTGTGTGTCTGTGTGTATACATAAACAAGTATGAGATACTCTAACCTCTGAACAGTATTTTCTATCATAGAATATTTATTTTTCTCTAGTTTGACCTCCTACAATTCTTTCTACACACACACACACACACACATATATATATATATATTAGTTAAAAGTAAGGAAATGAATCTGACAGTACATAAGGATAAGATGAGATGAAAAAACACAGATGTTCAAATAAATTTATGGATTCTGCTTTATATTGGTGATATTGTAATATTTCGATTTTTTTTTCAAAAATCTTCTTCAGAGCTTATTATGTTGTGCTAATAGGAAGACAATTGTAACTGTTTTATCATGTGATTGATTTCTACTGAATTTTTTAAGAAAATTTTTTTTTTTTAATTTAAAATTAAAAAAAAAAAATTTCTTAAAAAATCCGGTAAAAATCAATCACATCATAAAACGGTCATCTATTAGCACAACATAAGAAGATTTTTGACAAAATCCAAATATTGCAAAATCCAACAATATAAAGCAAAATAAATAAATTTATTTGAACAACATCTGTGTTTTTTCATATCATCTTATCCATATATATATATATATATATATATATATATATATATATATATATATATATATAGGGTTATCCACAGACACGTGTTTCGACTTATCAAGTCTCTTCAGTGTGGCTAGACATTTTGTAAGCTACCTACAGCCGGAATTGAAATCCGATTGGTTGGGTGTCTGTCCGCCACCTTAACCATTAGGCTGTCATCACTTACAGAATGGGAAGGGGATTTTAACTGTTTTAATACACACATTGCTTTGTATGTAAAGGCCGTCATAGAGTGCTCCATTCCTTATATATAGAAGCATGTCACATATATATATATATATATATATATATATATATATATATATATATATATATATTTTGGTTGCCAAGTTGGGCTTTTTAACATCATAAACTAAGGCTCACAAACTTTTGCTTGTTTTATACCAATTTCTTTTCATATGATTTATAATTAATTATTAACCAAATTGAGCCCCGTTGATAGTTGATTAAAACTGAAACACTTTAGTGTCGGTTTTCTATCACTGTTGAATTTTATATCCAATTTTTTTCTTCTCATATATATCTATATATATATATATATATATTTGTAATTTCTGATTGTTTTCCAAATTTCCATTTCAGTGGATTTACTTATTGACCAAGGCTTACTGAATGTCCATAATAATTCAGTAATTCAATTCCTGAAAGACATGTTTAGTCATGATGACACAAGTAATATGTATTATACAAATGATGTCAAAGTGATGCTGGACATTGTGTTACGTAACATTACAGATAAACCACACGGAGATAAGGTAAGATAATTAATATTTATAATTTCTTTAATACTGGATGTTTTCTTATAACCAAGAGAAAATAATCTACATGAATAAAATACTATATGTGTATGTGCGTTTATATATATATATATATATATTATTATACTAAAGCTGAGCGAATTAGTGGTTGTCTCCAAAAAGCTTTTTTACTGTTTAGTTTAATGACATGAAAGTTATACTTAATTATTCCTTACTTTTAGGATTGAGTTATGTTTGAAAAAAATCCATTTTGATTGGTTCTAATAAGTCGTAATTTGCAATTAAGTAAAAAACTGTCCCATCTCTTACTTCATATTCTGCCTGTCACTTACCCCCTTTCTATGTATATCTTTATTACCTTCTCGTTATATATGTTTCTCGTAGAGAGAGAGAGAGAGAGAAAGAATTTGAAAGTTTGAAACGGATTTGTATATTATGTTTCATAATATGCCAACCTGGCCAACATCTTGGCTCTTAATAAATTTAAATTAGATCAAACGTTCCCTTTCTTAGAAATCTTACAAAATGATTTTAATGTTTTTTTTTTAAATTCTCATGCCGTATTTATTTAAAAAAAATTTAATTCACTTTGCAAACTCACTTTTCCCTTATCCCAATTATCTACAAAGAACTTAATAGGTGACGTTTTTTCTAGTATATATATATATATATATATATATAGTTATGATCAAAGATCGCAATGGGAGATAAAACTTTTAAAAATTTTCAATCAATTACCTAGGTGCTGCCTAGTGGGAAGACTCATGGAAATAATCTGCTAAACACCTTTTGTTCTACTCAGGCAAAATGCCAGAGCAGTGAATAATAATCTAGTTGAAATTAGAATATATCTGGGGATTAATCGGCCACCACTTTCTAGCACCTATATGATAAACATTAGGTACCACCAATTTGCCCTGTGAAATTTACCCCCCTATATTTAACACAATGAAACTTGCATAAAAGTTAATATTATCTTGAAAATTTTTTGACAATTCAAAAGAAGAAACATTAAAAAAACTGATGATTTAAAAAAAAAAATTTTCAGCTTACGGAAATAATGAAAATTACAAACGAAAACAATGTTTTCATTTTCACACTGTTAAATCAACTAAAATTTAATCTAGCTAAAAACAAGTTACGACTAGAGGCTTTTTAAAAAATTCTATGAAAAATCAATTAATGGTCCGATTTTCACAAAAATTTCCATAATTACTTACCTTTTGATGAAAATATGTTTGAAATAGGTTTTTTTTAAAAAATATATTAGGGGAAATATTTTTTATGAGGTCTTACCCCCCCCCCTATTTTATTTTATGAAATATAAAAATGAACCAACAAAAAACAATTTTAACTTTTTTCTATAAAGATAATAGTATGAATAATTATATCAGAAGATCTTTATAAGTTTCTATATGGGAGATTTTTAGTAAAAGAATCATGAATACAGAATTCTGCTAAAAAAATAGCAATTAAGAAATTGACCCTATTGTAAAAAAAAAAAAACAGGACTGTTTTACTTATTTTTCAAGAATTCAGTCAGTAATTTTTCCCCAATCGGATAATTTGATCTTTGAATTAACTGTTTTTCTTTGTAACAACTCTTTATGTTCGGGGGGGGGGGGGAGATTAAAAGAAAAAAAGTTCAGAAGTATTTAGGTTTGGCCTAAACTGATCATGTGACGTATTTTGGTGGTACCTAATAAACATGGAGGCATGTGGTGTAATTGTTACTGTCATAGTAAATGAGCACGACGAGACGAGTTCAAATCCTGGATGAGGTTGTTTACATTTCTCATAGCGCTAATATCCCTTGGGAAAGGTATGAATTCAACTATTCTCCATCCATCTATGGGTAAATAGTAGGGCATACTGGGCTCTTTTACATCTTTCTCATGTGGAGAGGTTGGTAAATATGTATATATATATATGATAAAAACCGTTGACTGATTGATCAAATGGAGCCTCTCTGACTGCTCAAGTAAGGGTCAAGGTGGAGTGTTACATGTCATGTCATTAGTGTCTAGTTCATGGACTGCTCAGCCACCCTGATCCTATCCTCAGGTATTACAGGTCACCAATCTTGTAAATAATCCTATCATTTATGATGGTAACTATGCAAGTGTAAATATGATTTTTAATTCTAAAATTTATTTCTCTGATTTTTTAAAATAAGGCTTGATAATTTGTATTATTTAGAATTTTTTGACTGTTGTCCTCATCTTTATTGTTATATACACAACATTTTGGCCAATGTTTCTGTAGAATAATCATACTAAGTTCCAATTACTGTCGAATTGGTAAAGCAAGGCAACAAGTAGCTGTAACTTAATACAGATCTAACCTTGGTGCAATCCTACTGCAGAATGCCAGAGTATTTATGAAGGCTCATAACATCATAGAAACCAAGCAGCCAATCAGTTGTGCTTAGCCAGTTGCTGTTGTCTAAACCAACAGTATACTGACTAACTGACTTCAATAGTTCCCTCCAAACCTTCTTCAGGTGTTTCTTGTTGAATTTGGGAACATTCCTATTGAACTCCGAAGCCTTCATGGAATTTTGAACTGAATGCTTTATTCAATCTATTATAGTAAATTGTTCTCATTCTGTTAAGCTATATTAAGTTTTCTATGTTATTTTCGCCTGTACTCAGGATTGAACCTGCAACCTACGGATGATTGTCACTTAAAACTGTATTAACTCAACCCTTATATCAGTTGTGCCATGTGTCCAAATGGTTAATGGAATGTGAACAATCTACACCAATGGATTAAATAAAGGGTTTGGTTCGTAGTTCTGTAAAGGCTCCCAATTATGACAAAAAACACCTGAAGAAGGCTGGAGGACACATCGGCTGAAACGTTGTGTATATAACAATAAAGATGAGGACAACAGTCCAAAAATTCTAAATTATTTAAAATTTATCTGTATATAACAATAAAGATGAGGACAACAGTCAAAAAAAATGTAAATGATTTAAAATTTATCTGTGTATATACCATAAAGATGAGGACAACTGTAAAACAAATCTAAATAATCTAAAATTTCTATTCTTTTGATTTTTTTTCATTGTTTTTTGTTATTGTTTTTGTACAGGAAAGGACAGAAAACTTGAAATTGTTGAAACATGTCACCGACCGATCATTCTACGCGGAAGAACAGTATCGAGTGTCAGAATTTAGCGAATGCTTTCGGAGCATTCTTGGAGAAGACGAATCTGAAGAAACACAGATGGATAAAGACATTATCAATTCCATTTTGGTCAGTCATCAAGACTGGTTCTTTAAATGAATTTAAGAACAACAACAAAAAGAGAAAAAATACAAAGAAAAATATTTTTCTTTTCTTGTTCCTTTTTTTTTTTTTTTTTTTTTAAGTTCATACATTATATATTTTTTCTTCAGATTTTTTAGCACATTCAAATTTATTTGAAAATTATAACTGGAAATATGAAATCCATGTTATTTTCTTTTTCAGTTAATTATTGCTTTTTCTTTTCTTTTCTTTTTTTTATTTTTTTAATAATTTGGTTATGTATTACAATTTATTCAAATGTTAAAATACAAATTTATTTAAAAAAATTTTCTTTTTATTTTATTAAAGTCTTTTTTTTTTTCATTAATTTTGATTAATGATAAATCTAATTCTCCAAATTATTATGATTTGGTTTAAATAAAATATCCGTAGGTGCACTTGCAGGTATCCTCAGTCTAAAAATTTTGTAAACTGTTTGAAGACTAAAACTATTTATTGTATAAAATATCAGAGACAACTAAATTCTTGAGCATCTCGAACAATTCAAATCTCTATATCTTGAAATTGGGCAATTTAAAAAAAAAATCTCTTTATTGTAGCACATTTATCTATACATATATAAAGGGCAGTTGGTGTGTATGTATGTAAGTCCAGATGAAAATAGGAAAATAAAACAATTAACGACAAAGTAAATATATATACACATGCACTATCACCAGATCTTACTTTTTGAGAAAAAATAATGAGGATTTGATTTATATTTGTAAAAATAATTAAAAAATAAAATTTAGATATTAACAGCAATCATCCTCACATTTCCTTATATAATGATATCTTTATAAACAGATATTCATTAGAATTAAAATGGATTATTTGTCTTAACTGGAATTTCTCTTTAATTAAAAAACAAAAGCAATAATAACTTTATGAATATTTAGGCAAGTGATATTAGAAAAAATAATTTTAAAAACACGATAATAATAATATTTATGAATATAAGTTTAAAATTTAGTCAAATTTTTAAAAAAAAGTCAAACATGATCTCTGAAAGATTCATAATTTAATTTTTTTCTTTCAATAACAAAAGTAAGAAAATTTATTATGGCGGTCAGAAACTTAACATATATAACCATTATGTTTTATCCAACAATTAGTTTTTACAATAAGTGTGTTCGACTCATTAAATATATCTTTTAAGTCAATTGGTGATTACCTCCCTTGTACAATATTCAATAAGAATTCCTGTTAGAAAATCTGCTTAATATTTTTTCATCATCATGTCACGCTATTAGCACGGATATCCATGACAATCTCTCGCCAACCACCCCTATCACTCTTTGTTCTCGGAAGGTCCTCTGTGCAGCATCCAGTATCTATGCAGAGCTGGTCAATGTATGTCTTTGTTGGACTGCCCACATTGGCATACCCATGTGCTGGCTTCCATAGGGGAATGTCACTTATGAGTTCATCCTTGCTTCTCTAGCAGTGTCCAGCGTGTCTTGTTCATCTTATTCAGAGGGTTTGGGTGATATGGGGCAGGTGGCCGTACAGCTGTTTTCTCGTGGGGTGTTGTTTCCACGTTTTGTTTAGGATCACACACAGCATTCTTGTGCAGCTCCCATCTAGTTTATTCTCTAGGCACTTCATTAAGGTCCATGTGGTGCAGCCATACAGTAGCACTGAAACTTGTCTGTGTGTTCAGATTTCCATATGACTGATAATCTATAATATTTTTTTATTTATTTAAAATTCATGGAAATTGATTTAATTCAAAAAGTATTCACAAAATCTGCAAAATTTAATAACAGTAATTGATAATGGTTTTTTATCTGTCATGAAATAAAAAATCTTTTTTTTTTCAAGACATTTCTGGATAAAATATGTCTGTCTTGTTTAAAACAATTCTTTCTTTGATAGAAAAAGCACATAGACAAGAACTTGCTTCTATCATATTTAATTATCAATTATGAGACATAACAAAATATTCTTCAAGTTCATTTATCTTAATTTATAAGTCATATATAAATTCTTCATGTGTTTGTAATGATACTAATCTTTTAGTGGGAATTTTAGTTCAAAGTAATAATAATGAAATTTATTGTGTACAGTGCTCAGGTGCACCACAACTCATCAAAGTCTCATGTCTAGTACACAGAATAATGTATTAGTGTCAGGAACATGAACAGCATACAGTACTAATATACATGTATGTGTGTGTGTGCATCTATATCATTGATATACGCAACAAACAAAAGGGGGTCAAAAACAGATCCCCAGATGACATCTGATATGGTGAGGAGTGTTGCCCAAGAACTGTAACTACCTCTCTCCGGTTGAGAATGAAGGACTTTAACCAATTAAAAAGATCATCCTTCACACCCATTGCAGAGAGTTTTGCCAAAAGTCTTTTGTGCGGCTGTAGCCTATATTTTACTCTTATAAATTAATAAACAGTATTTAACTGAGTTTATAAACAAGCGACAATATTCCAAAATACTTAAAATAGATAGAACAATTTTTGTTTTAAATCACATTTTCCTAGCACATTAGAAATATTTAAAAATAACTGCCACCATTATTTAGCATCACCTTACCAACAAAAGCAAAAACAATAGTTTAGTCAAATGATAAACATTCTTGATAATGATAGTTTAGAAAAATATAGACAGCCTTGATAATGGTTCAGAATAGAATTGAAAGTACTTGGTTTACCAGTAATAACTCTTTTGGACAAGTGATTAATACCTTTCACGATAACATCAAAAAAATTGTTAGAAAACTGGAAGGAAAAGATAAAAAAAACTTGAAAATAATCAGCCCAAATATACCTATTTCAAATTGTAAGTTTATAAATCATAGTATGGTATTTAAAATAGGAGTTGAAATTAAGACAAAAGATTTAATGGAACTGAATCCAACAATATATTGAAAAAATATATAAAGGAAAGAAAATGTTGAATGGATAAAAATGGTTTAATGAAGTGCCGACACATGTTTCGATTGAGAGATTGTCCTTGTACACATTGTGTCATGAAATATAAAAATTTAACTTAGATATGACAATATTTAGAATTTAAATCTGTAGCAAAATATGCACCCTCTGCCTGGTGCAAATATTAAAGTTTTAATGTAATTAGATATCATATTAAATTAGAAAGATTAACGAAAGTAAATAAGAATGCATATAAAAGATTAGATTTGATTTGATTTTAATTGATTTTTTTATATAAAAAATATATATATAAGATTGCTTTTAATATGTTTGAAAATAAAACAATAATATTAGAGATCAATTACACAAGTAATTATTTATTAAACCTGATTTTGTTAAAACCAGTATGCAAATTATTCACACCATATACTATATAAACATTTATTTCTTAAGGATATATAACACACATTGCTGGATTTTGAACACATTAATATAATGGGCCTTTCAGGGCCTGTGTCTGTTAATGATCCCAGGGGGCCTTCCCCACAGGCAACAACTACCTCCTTGATTTAAAGTGGCAGGGCTGGGTTTATTGCCCAGTGCCTGAGGCGCCCCCTTGAGGGGGAATGCCAAAGGGATGCACACATTTTTTGTACCTGCCATCCGATGAGTTTCGGTTTGTGGGTAGCCCCTCATTAAAAAGACCTTGTATCTGACCTGCATAAGTGGGATGCGGGGTAAAAACCACATTAATAACATGGGCTGTTTTGAGGCAAATCAAACTCACTTAGACTTCAAGAGAGACATTGTTAATAAATAAGATGCTAATTAAGATTACATACTGATTATTGAATAACTAAGGGAATTGTGATGTCAGTGGTAGTGTAATTTCAGTTACAGACAGACAAACATACAATCTCCATTGTAATAAGAAAATAAGAAGACTCACTTTGAGAAATGTCTTTGTAAAAAAGTAAATAAATAATTTAAAAATTAAAAATTCCAAGAGATTACCCAATAATAAAAATTGGTCTTCAATCAAATCTATTACTCTTTACTCAATTTTAACCGAGGACTGAGGAAGGTGGGGTGGTACCTAATAAGCAAATATGCATGCAAAAATACTTACAGCCTCTCCAAAATAACATATTTCTCCTCTTACTGTTCATTCCTTTTTTGTGCATCCTTCCTCCTCCTCCTATGCTTTTGAATTATTTTATCAATACAATTATATATACATACATATATATACATATATATATATATATGCTGCTATTTTGGAACATTTTTTTATATTGAATACAGTTATATCATAAATATGGAAAGCTTGGAAGCAAATATATTCCAGTTTAGTGAAAACAGTGAACTATTATAGCTGGAATTACTTTTACAAAGTTAGTATATAATATATTACTTCCTATATGTACTAATACAATTAGTATATAATATATTACTTCCTATATATACTAATGCACTTTTTCTTGACACAAACCTATCTTAAGCTTATTTGATCGGTTTCTAGTAAAATGTTAGTTCTATAACAAAAGTTTTTTTGCACTTTCATTCATACAAAAAAAAATTTCAAATTAATGATATGCCACCTCACTAATCTGTGATCTAATAATTTTGAACAGTAAAAAAAATTTCCTAATTTTATTCAGAACTAGTGAGGTTCCACCTATATTTATTAATTTTCCATATATTTAATATTTATAAAAATAAACCTTATGAAATTATAATATTCAAGCAATTCTATACATTTATACCCTTGTGCAAATTAATCGAAACAAAACCTGTTATTATTATTATATCATCTGCAATTTCTCTATAAGGCTTGCCAGTGTGTTCGTGCAGTGTTACAATTTGTATACGCTTCCTTTGAGTAACATCAATCACAGACAATGACTATAGGACAAATAATTGACAATAGTGTCTGGGCATGATAAAAAAAAAATCTGATGCTATCACTGATGAAGCAGTATTTTTCAAGACCAAACAAATTTCATCATACACCCCCGAAAATAGATTCATATCACTGCACACCACTGCAAATGACCTAATCTGTGGAGAAAATAGAAATCGATTACACCCTGTCACTCTAATGGATCTAAAACTGACCATATGGTGAAAGAAAGAAAACTGAAGTGGTTGTTTTTGATTATTTTGCACAAGGGTTGTATACAATTCCATACAGTTTGTTTTTTTGTAAGATAAGGAGGGGAGGATGCCTGTCTGGTAGACAAGAGGACAGGCTGTAAGTATAATAGATATAATATATATATATGTAAGTATATACTCTCATTCGTATACCAAAACTCACTGATGGTATATAATCAAAAACCACTTTCCTTTTTGCCCTTGTGTGGCTCCATTTTGTTCATCCAATCATCAAATTTTGTTTCACAGTCCACAGTGGCCAACAAATTTTAAATTAAAATTAATAAATAAAATAAAATAAAATTCAAGAAATCTGTTGGCCCAAAAATGAAACAAGAGATTTACATCTTCATTACTATAAAAGTATGTATCCAACTATTCTCCCTCCAGCTATGGGTAAATAGTAGGGCAGACTGGGTTCTAACCTTGGTTAGACAATCAGTCTAGGAGAAGGAAAACTCTGAATTCAACCCAGCTTGAGAAATTGACCTTATGTCACACCCTACTCATGCAGAATACATCCAACTATTCTCTCTCCAGGTAAGTAGTAGGATAGACTGGGTTCTAACCTTGGTTAGGCAACCAGTCTAGGAGAATGACAACTCTGAATTAAAACCTGTTAAACTCAGCTTGAGAAATTGACCTTGTGTCATATCCTACTCATTTGGAGGGTTGGTATATATATATATATACATACATACCAGGGGTGCCCAACTGTTTCAGCCCAAGGCCCACAATGCTTTCCTCACGAGGGTCCAGGGCCATGATCTTTTAATTGTAGCCTGAGTGGTGGGTAAGATTTCTCACTGATCCAATGGTTGGTGTTTGAACTCATATATTTCTATATGTAAAAATCCTTGTTTAAAAAATCCCCCCCCCCCACCAAAAAAAAAAAATATTAAAGAAAAAGTTAATTGAATTTCTAAAAACAAAGATCTCTATATGAGGTATTTTATCTGCCATGAAACCAACTTGGACAAATTAACGACAAAGGATTATCCTCCGAAAGACCAATCAAAAAAAAAATATATAATATCTAAAATTAATTTTGACTTGGATTTTTCTTTCATCAATTTCTTTGCTTTTAATCACAACTCACCCAAACTGTCAATTTTATGATAATGAAATTTATTGCGTACAGTGCTCAGGTGCACCACAACTCATCAGTCTCATGTATAGTTCATAGAATAATGTACTAATGTCAGGAACATGAATAGCGTACAGTAATAATATACATGTATGTGTGCGTGCATATGTGTGTGGAGGGGGACATCCGGTATAGTGTTGTTGAATTACAGGAAGCATGGAGGCTTTGAAAGATGCAGTGTTTCAGCAGCCTACAACGGATGCAGGTAGAATTCAGCACAGATCAAAAAATAAAAGATATTCTTTTAGTAGAGATTAAAATTAAAAAAACAAATAGTGATAATAATAATAATAAGAGAAAGAATCAAGACCATCTAGACAACAGCACTGTTAAGATCAGATAGAACACTCAGAAGAGTCCTGGAGACCTGAGAAGACTTGTTGTCACTCGAACTCCTAGGAAGCATCAGTTAAAGCTGGTGTGAAAAACTCACAAGGAGTGAAATAATAATATCCAAACAAAGACATTGTTGAGATCAACTAGAATACTGAGCAGAGTCCTGGAGACCTGAGAAGAGTTGCTATCACTCTGCCTCCATTGACCCACCAAAAATATATTTTTTGTGGCGATTAAAAAAGATAATATCAATGATAATGATATGAGAGTGGAAGTGATACCAGTTATAATTGGTGCACTTGGAATGGTACCCAAAAGTTTAGAAAACAGACTCGAGGAATTGGAAATCAGAGGAAGACCATACAGACAACAGCACTGTTAAGATTAGCTAGAATACTCAGGATAGTCCTGGAGATTAGGAGACTTGTTGTCACTCAGAATCCAGTGACACACCATTAGCTTAGGCTGGTATGAAAACTAATAATAATAATAATGAAATTCAATCAATAGCATTGTTGAGATTGGCTAGAATACTGAGAATCAAGTGACCCACCAGCTAAGGCATAGCCACTATGAGGGTAAGTGAAAGGACAAAATTAGAATAAATTTAATTCCCAAGAATAAAAGTGATTTCAATCCACTTAGCAACAAACAACTGCAAACAACCTACTGTCAAAATTTTTTTAAATCCTTGAAAAAGACAACAATAAATATGGCCATCCCACATATCCTACTGCTTGGCATACAATAACCCTGGATGGGTTGACATGCCATTAAAATCAATCAATCAATCAAGAATAAAAGAAGTGAAAATTAGTATGGAAAAATAAATTAATAAAAGTTTGGTATGTTGTAGCTATTTATAATTAATTCACCTCACACGGAAATCAAAAGGTGCTTAGGGTTGCTGTCGGTAAGATAGTTGATCATTTTTCATATGTGTTTTAACAACTCAGTTGCCAGATGTTGGAGCAATAGTGGATAAGTTTAGGGTTGCATTATTTTAAATATTTTTAAATATAACCAAAAAAAATAAACGAATAAAACAAAAACAATCCCTAAAATAAACAAATCTTATAATACGTAATAGGGCCAGGTTAACTCAGTTGGAAGGGCATTCGGCTTGAAACCACAAGGTTCCTAATTCGATACCAGCCCTCGCCAACTCAGCGTATGAGTAGCACAGGGATCTGTGCGGTAAAGTAAGGAGCTGATGGTAGATGTGGCGCTCCACCTCAGACGCATAAACAATCTCCTTCGTCTAGTGCTAGTGATGCGCTGATTGGCTGATACCGACTTTAGGCCACCCCGACGACTTTACTTTTTTTTTCTTTTTATAATACGTGAATTTTTGGCTTCTTTTATCGTTAAAATTAATTTCTCTTACTCCTCTCTTCCCCTTTTCTCTCTCACTTCCTGGTGTTCCTAAAATCCAATTAAGAACATAATGGATATTTCTGCTAGTATATGTATATATATAATTTATTATTCATTTCCTTATCACTGTATTGTGTTTTATTGATGACCTGAGTGAGTTGTGATTTAAAATAAAATAAATAAATAAAAAGAAGTAAAAAAAACGGCAACAACAACAAAAAAAAAAAAGACAAGAAAATACCAGTCAAAATTAATGGTTGACAATGCTTCATTGAAACAATATAAAATACCTACAATTATCTTTTGATGTAATTCCAAATATCTTATATATATAAAAAAAAAATGGATTTTGGCTGTTGAAACAAAAATATAAAAAAAAAATAAAAATGATTAATAAATTAAAAAAAAAATGGAAAAACATTATGGATAATTTGCAATAGTTACGTAAGTAAAAAGAAATGTTCACAAAAATTTGTACTGATTTTTTACCAGTCAATTCTTGTGTACGTGTAAAATCCATGATATCAAAGATAATAATAAAAAATAAAAAAATGTTTTAATGAGAATTTTTTCGGTTCTAAAAAAGAATCCTGACAAAGAAAAATTTTCATTGAGACTAAAATCAGCAGGTTGCTCAAAAGTACAGTATATTCAGTGGAAAAAAAAAACTTTTTTAAATAAAAAAAAAAAAAAATACAATAAAAAAAATAATTCCACTGATTATTTTAAGGCTGGGTTGATCTAGCCTAATACAGGTAAGTTGTTTTTTTTTCTTTTTTTTTGTTTTTTTTTTGCAATACATTTATGTACTTCTAAACCTGCAAAATCCAGAAAACATCAAGATCTGGCATATATGTCTGGATTTGTATTTCTCAGTGTCCGACATCACATTCTTAATTCTGTTCCAAATCTCCCCCACCCCTTGACATTTTTTTAATGCTGTTATTTATTTTTTTTTTTTTTTTTTAATAAATTATTCAAAATTCATTTCTACAATACCAGTTATTAAAATCCAATTAATATTATTGTAAGTTGGTATTTACTAAGCAAAGTTTTATACAAGGCCACAAAATCCTCAAGCAATGGTTGCTAAATGATATAAACCCTATGGCAGTGCCCACCTCCTTTAGTTGATAAATGATTCAGCCATCCTTGCTGGCATCTATATGAAAGATATGACAATAACAAAAGAAAGAAAAGAGAAAAGAACAAAACAAAAAACACTACATTTCTTTCTTCCATTGCCCATATTTTGATATAAGCTTGGCCTTAACTGTGAGTAAAAATCAACCAAAGAAAATAGACATGCAACTAATTACAGTTTTTAGGAGGTCCCATCATGGTATACATGGTTAGCCAAGCTAGTCTCGCAATCTGAATAGTGGATTCAATCCTGTTTGGATGCCCCAGATTTTCGACCTTAGATCACATTTTACTCGTTTGGCAATATCGAGTTGGGTAAATACATAGGCGTCCATTGTGCGTGTAATGGTTTTATTTTTCTTCCTGTGTTGCATGTCCTTTTTTCTTTCCGTTTCTCATCTATAAAAAAATGGGAATAGCTCCATTATTTACGCTCGAAGGTGACGACACTCATAAGAACTTTCGCGCAGATATAAGCAAACTCCAGATAATCAGGGATTATATTTTGCATATTCATTCTTGAGGCAATTTTGGATCTTCTCTTCTT
>JALAJA010000386.1:0-32009 GCA_023376005.1 Doryteuthis pealeii | reverse complement strand
AGATATAAACACATAAGAAAAGTAAAAATAATTCTAATTGACTAAAAGACAAATTTAACATGTATCTATACTTTTATAGAAAAGCTCAAATATTTAGAAGTTTTTAAATTCTGATATTTCATTTTGATATAACTTGACCTCTACAGTTGTGTGTGGTGAAACCCAATGCCTTTTTTTTTTTTTTTTTTCTTTTTTTTTTTTTTTTTTTTTTTTGAAAAATTGCAGACTTGTAAATATTTGAATAAGATATTGATTGTTCAACTTGTGCATTTTGTATACCTCTGTTACACTTGGCTGTTTAGATCTTGCCTTCAACCAGAAATGCTTTTCCCACCACCATCATCCACTCTCATTTTTTTTTTTTTTTTTTTTTTTTTCTACCCTTCTACCCTCTATCCAATGTAGCAGAAAAAAAACTACTCCTAAGTGGAAAGGGTTGGGGCAATTTTTTTGTTTACTGAAAAGGCAGCAGTAGAAAAAAAAAAAATGTTTTCTGCTATTATTGCTAAGATAGACTCTGCTACTAACCTGATTAGCTTTATATCTTGTATGATTTATACTACCCTATGCACCATCAAACTTCTTTGAATGCAAACAATTGATTATTACTATTTCCACTGTACTATTTAGCTAAAACAATTTCATAAATTTGGCTTTATTTGATTCTTATAAAAAGTACAAACAGTTTTGGGAATTCTAAGTAGTAACATAACACCTTATATAAAAATGAAATCTTCCAACTATTATAAAACTGACTGTAACTTAAGTGCTGTGTTACCTTATAATTTAACTTGCATGTTAATCTATTGATTATTTTTAAAGTGCAGTAATTACCCTTAACTAGGAATAAACTTTTTATTTTATTAATAAAAATTAATTTAAAAATCTGTACAAATCGTGATAGATTGATCAAGGTTTTTGGTTTTTTTTTTATACCTATTGGATTATCTTAGTTATGAGTAACTCCTGTCTGAAATAAATAACCATCAACATTGATTCTGGGTAAAAAGGTGAATATTTCTAATTACTATTAAAAAATACCCTAACTCATGTAAGCATTATATAAATATATATATAATATATATATATATTATATATATATATTATTAAAGAAAAAGGCTTTAAAAATCAGCTTTTTGTGGTTATGGATCCATTTCTACTCACAGGTATCTGAATATACCCATGAACTTCATCAAACCACTAACTTTATTGAAAGTGGTACAGATAAATTCTGAGGTTTTCATTTATATATTTTCTCATGATCCCAGTGATGTATCGGGTTTCAATTCATCTTATATTTATAGACACGGGATGTTACAAAGGATGAATATTTTTCTTGGTGATAATTATGTCAAACTTATAACGTTTCGGTCTTTATGACCTTCTTCAGGATATGAGATGGAGTTCTTGTGTTGGAAGAATTCTTTTTCTGACAATATTTTTGGTCACGAGTGGAGAATATATATAACCTGCAAGGTTAAAGTCAACTATTGGATTATTGTCTTTGGTATTAAGAACTTGCTGTCTGAAATGAAAACTATGGACATTGCGTTTTGGGAAAAATAAATCTTTCTAATTACCATTTAAAAAAATCTTGATCCATATTGATTTTAATTTGACATAGGAACATCTTTTGGGATTTAATGCTGAACTGGATTGTGTACATGATATCAACTATTTGTGAGTTAACTGGAACTAAAACCTTTTTCAGGAAGTTTCTTTTGATTGCCCATTTTAAATACTCCACACTATCCAACACTAATTTTTAAAAATTGTACATATTTTCTTCCATTTGTTCAGTACCATTAGAAATCAATATAATATTTTAAAATTCTTTTTACTTACTGCTTTATGATTTTATGATTCATTCTAATCATCGTAGAAAGCCAAAAGAATTTCAAGTGTAAATGAATTCTTGTCACATTCAATTTGCACGTGTCTTGATTTTCAATTTGTTATAAGAAGCATCTGCACAATTCGAGCCATACTAGAAGAGAAATGCTATCTCCAAATTGTATCAGTACTATCACTTAATTGGACATAATGTTCTTTAACTAGCAGATATTCTTTCGTGGAGAATAGCCTTGCTTGGAAATGGAAGTATTGTTTTAAAAAAAAGCCACACGTATTCATTGTTAAAAAATTTTAGGCAATTACCTCATTGATTGGAGTACTTTGTTTTCTATCAGAGGAGTAGAATCGACTTTGTAGGTTTTGTTTCTATACATTATGAACTTCAGAGATATTAGATTGTGTTTTTTATTATTCTTATTCTACTGCAGATCTTGAAAGTGCCTAAGTGATTACAATTTTCTCTGTTGTTCTACACTTTTGAGAAATAATTTGAATCTTGTCTGAAAAAGGTTGCCATAGTTTCATGATTATCATTCTTATGTCTGATAGTGATTATTTTCTTTGACTAAATACAAAAAGATTTGGATCAAGCATTTTTTTTTTTCTTCCTCCAAAACCTCATTTATAATAGACAATAACTTTTAAACATTATTATAAAGAAATTCTCACAACCTGTAATTTGAAGAAAAATAAGGCATAAACTTGTAAAAATACATCCTTGTTTTCCTAGCATCCTTTTATTTGAAATTAATTAAAATTTATGAATTAATTTTAATCAATAAAAATATTAAAGGTTATCAGAGGAGAAATAGTAATTCATATAATATTCGTGTTGCTGTGAATCTGAGTCTTTCAGCTCACCTCAGATAGAATAAAAACCAATGCCTTTTCTATCAAGTTCATCAAACTCTTATATTAATACTCGTTCCTTAATTGTTATGACCATTATATGCATCACCCTCTGGTTAAAATGAGACCATTCAAGATGGAATGCAAAAATGTAAATACTCATTATCTGGTGTTGCTTATCTGCTGAATTTCTTATTTCCTATAAGTGTCATCACCTCAGCTAAATAATAGACCATTCCATTTTTATTATAAAGAAAGGAAAAAAAGGACATGCTACACTGAAAAATAAAAGAAAGTAGGGAAAGATTAGATAGAAGGGGTGAGCATGGAAAGCGATAACGCTAATCTGTTTCAATCAAACATGATGAAAAGAATGAAAGAAAGAAAGAGTTAAATCAAGATTATTTATAGTTTTTACATAGTTGAACTAT
Organism: Doryteuthis pealeii; assembly: GCA_023376005.1. Taxonomy (NCBI): domain Eukaryota; kingdom Metazoa; phylum Mollusca; class Cephalopoda; order Myopsida; family Loliginidae; genus Doryteuthis; species Doryteuthis pealeii. The sequence continues at coordinate 28,875 of JALAJA010000386.1, read as the reverse complement.
TTTGTAATAGCTTGAGTAATAGTATGGATCAATAGTTTTGTTTTTAAATTTGGTATTTCATATTACCATGGAGGGGAGAATTTTAAAAAATCTACTTAAAATTTAAATATGCATGTACGATGAACCACATTCCCTAATCAAAAGATGCTCCATATTTGCAACCTATTGTCGTATCCTACCATGGCAAACTAGTTGTGTAAATACCTAATTCCCACCAACAAAAGAAAACAAAAAAAACTGGAGAACAGACCAGCCAAAGTATTACATAAAAAAACTGACAATAATACAATACCATTAAAATTTCAGTAAAAAAAATGTCGTGTTAATAAGTTTTAAATTTTAAAAGTCTTTTATTGTTGAGAAGTCAACTTGTTTTGTGCCAAAGCTTTTTAGTGTTGATATTTGGTTAATTGCCAAGAAAATAAATCAGTTAATATGTAATATATGTTGTGCAGTCCCACTTGAATTATGCACCTGTCTTTTTTCCTTTCTTTTTTAAAAAAGAAAATATTTGCAAGCGTTGTCTTGTTCATCTCTGAAATCATAGTTTGTAATTAAATTCTAATCTCTACCTTGTTCATCTCCTGCACAAAATTAATAAATCAGCAGTAGGATAGACTCTTTTTAAAGGTGTAACCATCAGTATAATATTTTAGATTTTTCTATAGTACCACTTTTTGGTGGGGAACAGTAATCCCAAGAGACAATTGCTATCAGCAAGGAGAAAAGCAATATAGCATCTAACAAAAATCCCCCCCACACACACACACACTTTTAGAATAAATTGATTGTGTATATTGAGAAATGCTAAATCCGCCTTAAGATTGGGGCTACTTTTGTTTTTATTTTGTCAAAACTGTAAATTTTTATAACCAGAAATGTAATTTGTTTTGAGATTTATCAGAACATTGTGTTAGAAAGCAACCTCATTTTTACATAAGCTTTTCTCTCTCTCTCTCTTCTCTCTCTGTATCTCTCTCTTTTTTTTTCTTTTTTTTTTTTTTTTTTTTTTTTCTAAACAAAAGAACATATGTAGATTCTTTTTGGTCTTGCAAGAACTTCCCCCACCCTTACGAGAATTTTTAAACGACCAGAAATATATTGTTCATGCAAAGCTGCAATATCTAAATATGAAACTTCTCCACAAACCTTAATAATTCTCATTAAATATTATGCCTTTCTCTTAACTCATTCTAATTTTTGCTTCTTGCCTTTAGTTACTCTAATTAGGAGCAGTACTTGTTTGACTCCATCATTTGATTCTTTGAAAAACGTTGTTGGTTGAGAATTCTTTTTCAATTCCACTCTATACACAGCATTATGTTTGGTTGAAGACCAAACTTTGATTAGTCGTGGTTCATTACATTTTCTTCCTAATGTTGCTTGCCTTCAACGTTATATCCATTTCAAAAAAATAAACATTGCATTTTTAGAATTACACATGAAAATACAGTCCATGATTTTTTATTATTTTTTATTTTACTTGTGAAGCCATACATGAAAGATAAAGCATAATGAAGCCTGGTGCAAATGGTTTTCAATGGTTTGATTTGTCTATTTTATAATGTCTACATCTGATGTTCATAATGCTGAGGCTAAAGTAATCTCTTGATTTCATTATCTATTTAACCATGAACATAAACTTTCAACAAATCCTGCTTGATCATTCACACTATCTTCTTTATAAACTGTATTAATTTGTTTTTGATTTCAATTTGGATTCATTATTATTGAATAAAAAAAACTATATGCCAAAAACATTAAGGTTTTTTGTTTGTTTGTTATTTACTCTAGCAAGAATATGCGCACTCTGGGCATAAGTATTTAACTTTTAATGAAATATATTGAATTAGAAAGACTAACAAAATTAAATAAGACGCATATAATAGATGATTACACTTATTTTAATTATATTTTAATTGATTTCTATATAAAATCCTTCATAGGATTTTATTTAATATGCTGAAGAATGAAACAGCAATATTAGAGATCAATAACCCCAAGTATTTATTTATCAAACCCGAATTGTTTAAAAACCAGTATGCCAATTGACCACATCATATATTATTATTTTTTAGTGATATATATAAGACACAGTGCAGGATTTTTAAATGCACTAATAACATTGGCTGTTTAGAGGCAAATCTATTTCAGATTTTCAAAGACATTGTTAATTAAAAAAAAATGTATTCTAATATTAAATGATTTTGACTATAAACAAATACTTATTGACAAACTTATGCAATTCCTGAGGGTATTGATACTTGAGCAGACGTAGTTTCGGTTACAGACACACTGAATCCTCCATCATAAGATATATAAAGTTGGACAAGACTTTAAAAAAAAAAAAAAAATACATGCTGATATGAACAACTGTTCCAAAACAATGAGAAGTGATCTTTTTGAAGTTAGTTAAAACCCCAAGCACTCTTAATAATAAAAAAATTGGCCAAACCCAATATAAATCTGTTGTCTGTCTCAAATCTGACAGCAGTCTTGTAAATCAACTTTTTTTTTCCTTTTTATGGATTCTCACTAAAATTCACTTTTATGCTTTGTAAATTTCACTATGGAATTCTTTTTTCATATTATAAATCTTTTGATAAAATATCTTATTATATAGCATTAAATTAAAATAATGCTTTTGTGTGACTTTGATACTACAAGTTAAACTGGAAATGAAGAAACTAATTCAGTTAAAATTCAAAGCTTTATCTTTTGAATCTTATTAACTTGTGATTTTTATTTTTATTTAACTAGTTTTTGAAAAGTTGATTACTGAAGAAATTTGTACTCTCTGCATTGTCAGATTCAGTTTCAATCAGAAATTGTTGATTTATTCTCATAAGCAGTCTGATTGAGGAAATATGTTAGAGTTGCTTTTCTGGCACTATTTATGAATAAAATTCACTTCATTATTGATGTTTTCATGTAAATAAACTATATATATATATATAATATAATATATATATATATATATATATATATAAAATACATTATATAACTATTAGCTTAAAACAGTAAAAAAAAATTTTTTTTAAACTCCTAGATAAGAAATTGAGAGATTGGGAAATATTAAACAAATTTCAAGTTTGCTAAAGATTTTTATAAAAATTACTTTTCTTTGCATTGATTTCACTTAATAGAGAAGTTTTCCCATTAAAAATGGTTATATACCTTTTGAAACTTTTTAATGCAGAAGAAAATGATCTAATATATATATATATATAATATATATATATATATATATATATATATATAATATATATATATGTGTGTGTGTGTGATCTGAAGATGAAATCAAGAAACCTACAGTTACCAAGTGATGTTGACTGTGTCTATGCAATCCTTTTAACTTATATATAGTAGACCATTAAGTATTATTTTATGATACATTTGGTACCATTTTTTTTTATCAGTTTTGTATATAGTTTAAAACACAAATCCTCTTTGCATTCACTCACAAATCAGTAGTTATCAACATGTTAGAACTTGGATTTCCTGGACTAAATACTTCCAAATAGAACAGATTATACATATCACATTTACTACCTTAAGGAACTTAATACTCTATACAAGTTTATCTTAATCTGACATTGTTCAAATATCCATCAATAATGTTTACCAAACCCTTTTCCTTATTAACCATTAACATATACAATTTGACTTTAAGTCGGTTTTACTTTAGGATTTATTTTCTATAGTCAAATATTTTTTCTTCTCAATATTCTATTATTTTTTCTTTTTCTTTCTTGTGTGTGTGTGTGTGGTGTGTACTCTTCTGAATATAAATATCTTGGCTAACTATATAAAATGAAATGACTTCTGTATTTACCTGTGATATCTTAACCATCTCTCCAAAAATATGAAATTAATACAGACTATTTAGCCTCATATTTAGATAGATATATTCCAAGCTCAGTGAATATTTTGTTTCAAGTTGAAGACAGTAAATATATTCTATTCTTCAACATGAATTCAGATTATTGCACTGGTACTTTTTATTACTTTTGTATCACATTTCTGCTGATCTCTTCTACAGCCTCTTCATATTTTCAGTTAGGGTTCAATATCAACAGGAAGAAGGCTTAGCTAAATGGTCACCATTTGCCCATGATTCCTAAAATCTAATGGAATTTTTTAAGTAGTGGATTTAAAATCTACTCTAGCAGAACCTTTTGATCTTTTGATAAGTGGATGACATCTTTTATGCTGTGACCTTGTCAGGAAAATATACACTGTACTGTTAGATCATGAGAGCACAAACATCTGTACAGTTCATGTTTAGGTGTGTGTTGACGGCGGTTGGGGGGTGACAAACTTATTTCCTTTTTTTTTTATTTTATCTTTGTAACAGAATAGATGGTGGTTTTAGTTCAAACCATTTTTATTGCTTTCAACGTGACTCAAAGGTCATGAAGTGATCCCAAATATCTAAAGGATGTTAAAGCCTATAAAGACCTTACCATTCAAAGGAATATCCCTCCCTTACTCACCCCCAAAACTTCTTGAAGGAGGATGAACCTAACAGCCTTATGTAGCTACAGTAAATCTTATCATATGTAAGAGGAGTGGTTGAACAATCCAAATGATCTGTCCACATTACATCAGGTTGGCTTTTCATAGCACAATCTTACAACCTTCTGTTAAAGTTGGTCATCTCCATGAGAAAAATGGATAACAAATTGATATATTCCAAGCAATTGTGGAAGAAGCAAAAATAAGGGAGACCCCAATTGATTTCTGAAAGTTAAACTAAAAAAAAAACATTGGCAAATCATATCCAAAAGTGGAGTAGAAAAATCATGTCGGTTAACTATATTTGAAGGAGAAAAAAAGGATTATACTACTCATGCTGTGATCAGGTTAAAGTTAAATAACATTACTAGAAAATGAGAAAATTAAATGAAAGCTTGCATGCATTAGCCTTGTGGACAAATGTACTCATTTGCTCTGCTAATCTGGCCTGCTAACTATGTGAGTATCTATCTTCTGGACAAATTTATTTTAGAAAGTGTTTTTGTTTTTGTTTTTTTTAAGCAAAATGTCAGATCAACCCCATTTTATATAAAAAATTATAGATGGAATTGTCTTTGGATTATATCTCACCTAATAGAGGACACAAAAGGTCATTACTTCCTGTGTCTGACAATGGTCACTAGGTGGCTTGGTCAACATAGCATATAAAGACATGGCAAGTCAAATCACTTTCCTGTCTCAGCAGAAAGAACAATGCACCTGTTGCATTCCTGTCCACAAACAGGGTTTGACCCCCGTAATTAACTCATGTTAAATGGCACTATATAGATATGCATAACATTTAAGTCTATTCTGTACTAGTTACATATCACTAAAGATTTTTCCTTTCAAATAATAATTAAACTTCTTGTTATTACATTGTCTTGAATGTTTTTGCATTTATTCTGTATGAAGAAACAAATCATCAACAAACTACAGTTCTTTCACAGTGTATATTAAACATTACTATAATTGGTCCAATGGGTATATCTATTTTGTTTAATACTTTCTAATTTGCACTAGATGACTCCCACTCATACTAATTGTAAACCAGAAGAATGTGTAAAATGGATTGACTGAAATGTGACCAAAAATGTAGTAGGTCAATAGTCCAAACAAATCTTGGAATAATGATTCAAAATTATGGTATAAGTTTATCTTACTGGGCTACAAATTACTTTCCAGACTTACCAAATAAATATCAAAGTTTATGTCTACTAAAAATATAAATTTATTCAAACTAGTTTCTTTGTAATATCTTATTGAGGTCTATCTTCTCTTTCCTTTTTTTTTTAACCATAAAAATCATCTTAATATGATTCTAATTTAAATCTTCCAACTGGATATGAAAAATTGCTGCTCATATATTTTAACTTTATTTTTAATGTTTACTGTGTAGCTTACTTGTTCTACTTTTTTTTCACAATAATTGATCAACTTTTTTTTGAATTGCTAAAATCTTTAGAGATGAATATTTCTTTTGCAAAAAGTTTGTGATTTTCAATTTTAATTGATTAGAATTTTCTTAAAAATGTTAATTGGATTTTTTTTTTTTTTTTTTAACTTAAGTATGAATTTTGATTTGTTTTGACTAACCCAATGACATGTCCACTTTGCCAGAAAGATCAGAAAAATACTAAAGTTTCTGATTTTACTTGATGTGATTTATATTCTTTACATTTTGTCATTGTGATCAGCCTTTTTGAAATTTTGCCTAAGAAAGTTGTCTGTAACTCGTTAGAAACCTGGTACTATAGTTGTCTATTGATGATGTCTCTTTGTCTCGAGACACTCCCATGGGATAGTCAATTTTTTAAAAAAAACAATTAAATATAAGTATAACCAACTCTGCCTACCAATTTCCCCCACAATGTACCAAATTTTTTTTGTATTTTTTTTTTAACCTGTATGACGAGATTTTCAAAGTTGATTATTTATTCACCTCAGAATCATTCTATTCAAATAAGGTTCTATTATTAATAATTATTGTAATCTGAGTCTTTCTGCTCAATTATAATGAACTAACTATCAGTTTTTGTACTTTGGTTGAAGAGGTGCTGAGAGGCAGCTTAAAGTAGGCAAGAGGTAAAGGATGAGATTTTAGAATTTTATATAATTTTGGGGTAATTTTTGTAAATTTGTCCAGATCCAATTTTTTTTTTTTAAACTTTGCTTGTTAATTGATGGTTCATTGTTTCTTAAGCAAAACACCACAAAGATACAATTTTAAACTAAATAGACCAAATATATATTTGTCTATTGGTATTTTTATTATTCCATCAATTATAGATAAACAAAAATAAAACAATTAAATAAATAGATAAAAATAAATAAAAAAACATTTTCATTTTGGGGCTGGGGGAAAATTGTTTTGCTGGAAATGGTGAAAAAAAATTAAATCTGGAGCCCTGGAAGAAACATAGGATCAGTCTTTAAAAAAAACTTTGACTCCAGTATCCCATCTCTCTCCTACAAGGTTTTTTTTTTTTTTTTTTTTTCTTATATATTTCCTTTCTTAGGTGTCTTGGATATGACACTAAACTGCATCTGATTTTGAGATTCCAGTTTTGGAACTTTATCTAGTATTGAGCTCTCCTTCATTGCCATTACTCCCAGGTCCACTCGGATCCAGAGTTAGACATGTTAGCTATTTATAGATCTGTTTGCAATTATTTGTAATTAGATAGGAATACTTATTATATAACTTTAGAACAACTGCACAAAAAACTGAAATATAAATACAATTCCCTAAAACCTTCTTGATATACAATAACCCAGGATTGTTTGACATGCCATGAAAATCAATCAAATTATCCAAATTAGTTAAGAATCCACTTCATCTTTTTAAATGCACCTTTTATAAAATGCAAGCATTTTTTTTTTAAAATTATAAATCTCATGAATAATTTCAAAGTCTTTTGCTTATATGTATTATTTTATTTTATTTTCTTTTTCTTTTCTTTAGTGCATGGAAGACAACGGTTTAGAACTCGACCCCAGAATGTTTCTGCCATCCCAGATCAGACTGTGATAATGAAGTGCGAGGTAGTAGAACGCGTTGGGATGCAATGGAGTAAAGATGGATTTGCCTTAGGTAAGTTTTCTCCTTCAAGTCCTTTTTCCGCAAGATGCACTAAAACTTACTTTTCTTTTCTTTTTCACTTGTCTAGACTTTTCTCTGGGTTTTTATCTAATCTTTATTCAATCATTTTGCTGAATAAAACTTTTTTGCCTGTTAACTGAAGATATTAAATATAGGTTAAAAGTCAGCTGTTTATTCTCTTCCAGCTCATCCTGTGAGGGTGCAGAGAGGGGGGAGGGGGGAGAGGGATTACATCAAAGTCCTTTGCAATGTTTCTTCTGTCCTCAATTCCATTGAAGTGGGTAATTTAAGAACTTAAGTGCATGGTTGAATGGACGCCTGCAGTGGTGAGAAATTGTTATTGAACAGTCAATCCTTTCTCTTATGCTTCACTAACTGAAACCCAACAACTCCTCACCCACGGCCACAACCCATCCCTCTCCCCCCTCAGTATTCAGCAAGTGGCAATCAAAACTTTCAAAGTAAATGAAGCTGAACAGTAAAAAATAATGACACCTTTGACTCTACATCCACATAGTGTTTCCTCATTTTACCCAATTGAGATTAATTTACTTGCTCACTCTCCTATTTAAAGAGGAAAGAGGAAAATGAACCATTTATCTTGATTAAAAAAAACAAAAAACCTTTAAGAACATTCAGTAAATCAAGTAAGCAATAAGTCAAAAGCTTCATCATAAATCATTAATATTTTCATTTGAAAGAGAAATAATTTATATCTTTTAATATTAATATTGAACTTTATGCAATACACAACTGGAAAATAATGGCAATAGACAGAAAATTTAACTGCCTTTATATATATAAGCAAAATCTAAATGTTTTTATTTCCTATTTTCCATTTCAATGATGTCCAATTCAGGTTAAATCTTCAATATTTCGTAATTGTATCCTCTGTTAAGTTTTGCAAATAATTATGTTGCTAATTTTCTCTTTTCTATCAAATGTTGGGTATTTTTTTCTTCTTTTTACTCTCTTTTAAGAGGCCTTTTTCATATCTCCCTCCTGAAGTTTGATTTTTTTTTCTCCTCCCAATAAAAGAAGATATAAAGATATATAGTAGAGCACTTCATTGTTACTATACATGTATATTTTTAATGCCAGTCTCTTCTAAATGTTATTGAATATATAAGCGTTAATATTACAAGCAAGAATATGCACCTTCCTAGAATAAGTATTTAAGTTTAATCTAATGAATAATATTGAATTAGAAAGACTAATGAATTAAGAACCCACATAAAAGATTTATTTTAGGTATTTTAATTAGTTTTTCTATATAAAATCATTCTTAGGATTGATTTTAATACATTGGAGAATAAACAATAATATTAGAGATCAATAATACCAAGTAATTATTTATTAAACTCAGTTTGTTAAAACAGTATGCAATTAACCATACTATATATTATGTAAATCTTTATTTCTTTGTTATATATAAGACACATGTCATGATTTTAAATGTACTAATAACATGGCTGTTTTGAGGCAAATCTTACTCGGTTTCATAGAGACAGCATTAATAGATAAGATTTATTCTGTTATTAATGATTTTTGACTATAAATTAAATACTCATTGATAAACTATACAATTCCTGAGGAATATTTGTGATGTAAGCAGTGATGTAGTTTCGGTTACTGACAGATACACTGAATTTCCATCATATTAAATATTTGAGGGGAAAACTAAACTTGCATTGTAGTTTGGTGAGTTTGTAGTATTTGCAAAATGTAATATCATTTCTGCTGATTACAACTTGAAACACAAAAGTCATATGAATGTTTTCATTTTTTTTTCTTTCTAAATATTTGAAGAATGTATATATAGAAAATATGCAGACTATGGCAGAAGCCATCAGTAATGTTGTACAGAATGTCTCTTCATTTAACATCATTTATTTTTTATTTTCATTTATTTATTTATTTATTTTTTTAATTTCTAAAATGATTTCCTGAAATAGGCTTATTTCATTTTAATTTGCTTTTCTCGATCATTTTAATGTTCAATTGATTGAAAATCTAAGAATGTAGAATTTCCTTCTTTTTTTTTTTTTTTTTTCTTCTCTCAACCAGCAAAAAGCCAACATGAATAATAATCTTTCATTTAACTGCAATCACTGCAATCAAAGATCTTGTTTGAAGACTGACAGGCAAATTTGCAGTATCAACAACAACAAAACAAACATCATTTTGACAATTATGAATTCTCAAAATAAACTTGAACAAAACTGAGAAAAAGAAAAAACTATCCAATGGAAACATTGGCAGTTCTTGTTGAACAGTGTCTAGTTTATCAAGAAACGTGTCTATGATTTGAGTATAATATTTTTGTAATAAACCTGTGTTTTGCATAAAAGATTGATACTAAATGGAATTGCTTGTTCACCTTTGTACAAGTCTAAATGAATACAATTCATCTCTCCTTAATAATTGCTTAACAGCTCATATTACCTCTGTTAAATTTTCTCTACCTTTTACAAATCATTGTCCGTTAAGAATTAGTGTAACTTTATTGACAAAAAGACTTTTTTCTTCCTTTGGCATTACCCATGTTTCCCTGAAAAATAGACAGTTTATATTAATTTTCACTCTGAAGTATAACACTAGGATTTATTTTTAGGGGATGTCAAGTGTTTGCATCACATGATGTGATTGTGAAGAATGCTTATTTCTTTTGTCAGTCTAACCGCTCTCAATGAGGGCTTATTCTAAAAGCATCCTGAAAATCATGCTAGGTCTTATCTTCAGGGATACTTCAGTATTAAAACAGATTTTATAAACTAGATGCATTAGTTATATTAATGAATGTTACTTTTTTCTTTTTCCTTCAAGAACTTTTTAATTTATTTTTTTAGTTGTTTTTTGAATAAGAATTTCAATCTCTTAATAACATCTGGAGATTGGGGGAGGGGGTTGAGTATCCCTTCATTGCAATTATTCCCAGGTTACTCTGATCCAGAGTGATAGTATCTGTTAGAATCCATAAGTCAAATAGATCTGTTTTGAAAATTATTTCTATTTAGAATGCTTACTTAAAGTATTTTGCATTTCGCATACACTAATACCATTGGGAAAGGTAGGAATCCAACTATTCTCCCCCAGCTATGACTAAATATAGCAGACTGGGCTCTTTTAACCCTTGCTATGAACAACTAGTCTAAGAAAGAACTCTAAATTCAAACCAGTTGTACTCCACTTAAAATTTCTTTTATGTGGGAGTTGGGAGTAAATACATACTTTAAAGCTCTAAATTTTTTACTAAAAGATTATTGTTAGTTACTTGAAACTATATAACTGTGTGCAAGCAATGGCTTTTATTAAATAGAAATAATTATTTGAAACCATATAGTTATTAATATTAGATAGGAATAGTTTATATCATATAATTGTGTGGAAAAAAACTACACAAAAATGTAAATATAAATGTACAATGAATGCAATTCCCTAATTCCTCAGCATGAAATAACCCTATACAGGTGGACATGTCATTTAAAATCAATCAATCTGTCCTTAACACTGATTTAATGTTTTTCTTTGTAATATTTTTTTGTTATTGGCTTTTTTTTTCTCAAAAGAAGGTTTAATTTCTCTTTAAAGGCATGGACCCCGTCAATACCTGGATTCCCTCGGTATGAAGTTGTTTGGAAACTTAGACCGGGGGAATACAATTTGATGATTACCAATGTAGATTGAGTGACCGAAGCCTGAGTATCAATGTCAAGTGATGCCTGCAAAAGGAAATGGGGCTCTCATGGCATCAGCCTATCTCACTGTGCATAGTAAGTATCTCGTAATTTCACCATTGTGCTCTTAATATTCTCAGAGAGATAAAGATTCCTGCTTTTCATATTTAGTTTGTAAAATGGTAAGTTGCATGTTTGGCCATTCAGATAAGGAATGACTGGCCAACAATAATTGTGTACCATCATAAATTATTTCATTGTTTGGAATGGAATATTTTAGGCAAATAATCCATTTTGATGTGCAATAATCTATCATCTTTTGTCTCCTAGTTTTATAGCTTTTTATAACAATTTGATCTATTACCTTTCTTTCTTGATGGTTTTTGTCTTTTTTTCTTCATTTCACAGTCCTCCAGATGTTTCCTGAAATAGTTGGCTTCAGTAATGGTTCCATTATTGAAATCCTTCAACCCAGGATATATTTTGAAACTCACGTCATTTGCTCACAACGGTCGTCCTGCTGCCCAACTGGAATGGTTCAAGAGGGGAAAAGATAAACGACAGGAAGTGAACGTAAAGTGTTGTCTACGCGAATCAGAAACGCATGACAGCAAAAAGCATACTAACTTACCGACCTCAGTTACATTTACAAAGACATGATGCCTACTTAATTGCCAGGCTTTCAATGATGCAGTTAGAGGCCACCTTTGAAACAGTGGTACAGCTTTTAGCATTTCATGTAAGCATTTTCTTCTTTGGTTTCATTTCTGCAAAATTTCCCATAAGAATTTCCGCCACCTCCTGCCAAAAAAAGTGACAATTCCATAAAATCCTCATTCAAGTTCATGCACAATTGGCTTTATCATCTATTAGCCACTGACCACAACATTTTGACACAATTAATATTAAAATTTTGATCTTTTCTTCTCTCATGGTTTTTCCCAAACAGGGACAACTAAGTTTACATTATAAATAATTACTTTATCCAATTTTTCAATCACAAAATTTAATATACTTCAATCAGCTGGTCATGTCAAAGCCCTAGCACCTATATGATTGCCCAACCCTTTTTATCAATAATGGGTGCTAAGAAGGTGGTGGCCGAGGGTCTTCAGGCCTGGAATGACGTTAAACTCTATTGAATGGTGAGGTTCCAGTTATGGAGGTCTGGGGAATGTGGAGCGACCCTTTATCACCATTACTACCCTGGTCCACCTGACCCAGAGTGGTAGTACTTAAAAAAAATTGAGTATCCATTAGATGAATTATTTTCAAAACTTTGTCGGCATTAAATGACCATTGAGGTTGATATGTCACAAACCAAACAAACTTCTATACTTGTGTAATGACAACTTTTAAAGACCAATTTTTCATTTTACAAGATATATTTTCAAAAATATTTATAGCTTTTACCTAAAAAATATAAGCTTTTACCTAATCAAAACTATTAGTTAAAATAATAAAGTGTTTACTTAACATTATTTACTATTTATGACACCTGTGCATATATGTACAACGTTATGAATTGTAAATAAAGTTATTTGAAAATTCTTTTATCTTAATTAAAAGCCCTCAGCGATCAGCTGAGCTTTGTTTAGAACTTTTGAGATGTTGTTTCTTTTAGTTTTATAAAATAAAGAAATTAGATAATGCTCCAAAGCATACTTAATCAATTACATCTTAATATAATAATAATCGTGTTTCCCTTAATTATACAACCATTATCCATCTGAAACACCCCTCTGGTTAAAAATGAGACCGTCCAAATCATCCAGATGAAATGCAAAAATGTAAATCCTGATTAAATCTGATGTTTGCTTATCGCCGAAATCTTATTTCTTATAATTGTCATAAACCTCAGCTAAATGATGGCCATTCTGTTTTTTAATTATAAAAGAAAAGGAAAGAAAAAGGAACATGGTACACAGAAAAATATAAGAAAGAGGGAGTGAGCATGCAGAAGCAATAATGCTAAAATGTTTATCAAACATAATGAAAACAGAAAGAAAAAGTGATAGTTAAATCAAAGATTATTATAATTTTTACATATTGAACAATTTGCAATAACTCTTAAGTAAACTTATCAATGTAATGATTAGATTATCATACTGTGGTATATCCACAGTCTGCTAGTACATAATTATTATATATCAATGCTATTGTGTATTAAGTGGTGGCGTTTTAGTATGTTTGGAATAAATGAGTGCTTGAATGTAACTCTCTTTGTCATTAGACACTTAATATTTTTGAGTCTAGCATTGTGAAAGTTAGGGGTCATTCATTACTTTTGTGTCCTAATAAAAATTAGGGTGGTTCATTCTTAAGTTATATATGGTAACCCCTCCCTTCACACACACACACGACACGACACACACACACCTTTTGTGCATAGATATTTATTAATTTTGATTTGTTAATTTTTTATTGTTGAGTCTTACGGTTATTATCTTTTCATTTTTTATTTTCTAAATTTATTTTCAGTTCCCCGATCCGCCCTGAGATTTTCCGGTTTATCAAGAGGTCCAGGTGGTACGCACTGGTGACACACTACGGTGTTATGTGTAAATCAAGAGGTGGCAATGCCGTTGCTCATGTCGTTTGGTATAAAAATGATAGAGAAATTGACCAATCTTATGTGACTGGACAAAACAAAGCTGAGAATGAATTGACCATTATGCCTGTCCAGACCTCAGACAATGATGCCATCTTCAGATGTGAAGCTTCAAAATGTTGCTACATTCCAAAACCTCTTAGGCATCTTTCAATAAACTACTGTAACATTGTAATTTGTTAGCAATTCTCTCTGATAATCTAGAATAACCTTATCATGTATATACAAGTCTGTGTTATCACAAGTTGCTTAGGGAAGTTGCAAAGCACTTGCATGCATTTTTTTTTTTTTTTTTTTTCCAATTCAAAAGTAATATGATGGAACCTCTCCAAGAGTGGGCCTGACTGATTTGTTTCTCGGTGGTTTTTCTTTCTGTAAATTCTTACATCCCTTCTTTTCTCTCAACTAATAAGTGTAGCAAAGAGGCTTAACCTGGGAGTGTTTTGTGAATTTTGACAAAGGTTAAGGAGCTAAAAAGAAGGCTTAAAGATAAAATCTGTTCTGTTTTGAATGTCAGCACCAGAGGAGAAATATAAAAAATTCTCCTATAACTAAAGGGAAGAAGCCCTTGCCACTCTCAGCAAAAAGCTTCTATTCCTATTACAAAACAGACAATAATTTTCAATATTGGCTAAAATTTCCTATTAATCATTTTACTTACTTTTTTGCTTCTATTAAAATTTTATTTACTAAATAAAATTGTAGTAAATCTAATTATTTGTGTGATTTTTTTTTTTTTTTCAATTTAAATCCTGATAGAATTTTTAATAAATGATAGCTAACATGTAGTTTTATTGATTTTTTTTTTTTTTATATAATTTTTATTTATTTTTAATAATTGATGAGAAAATATTTAATTTTGTAATAACTCTGTGTTATTAACTCTATATATCCAATATTACACCATTTAATTTCTCTTTAACATGATCTGTAAAATTTTAATGATTTGTTAAGATTCTTATTTTACAGATTTTTTACAATTTGTATTTTTTTTTACATAAATTTATCAAACTTTCTACAACCTGCAAAATTGATTGCTAATATAATTAGTAGTTTGTAATGTTTTTCTTTTTCTCCTTCTAAAAATAGAATTAGAAATTATAGTAATACATTGTAAAATAAATCAATACATGTTTAGCAGAGGGGTGTGCATTGTGGGTGTGGTAAGTAAGATCACTCACACACACACCCCACATATGACCTGTAAATTCATCATAAATATTTAAGTTCAAACTCAATAATCATAGTTCATAAAAGGAAACCTTTATTGCTGTCCCTGTTATTAAGTATTTTGGCAGTTGATCTAAAATAATAACACACCTCACACTTTTTGTATATGATATGGTACTTGGTGGAATAATAGGATGAACAAACCTTCCTGTCTGATTAATAGGAAGTGCAACTTAGTGTAAAAGGTTATCATTATAGGAAATGGATATCGGCAACCCAAGTTTTCCAATCCTGGGCAAAGCTATTTGTGTTTCGAACTTTAGCTAATGCCTTTAAGAAAGGCATGAATCCATCTATTCTCCTTAGCTATGTGTAAATAGTAGTGTAGCTGGATTCTCAAGCCCTTGATACAGGTCTAGGAGAAGGAATACTCTGAAATTAAACTAGCACTACACTGCTAAAAGTTGACCCTTGTGTCATACCTGGTCTCGGTGGGGGGTTAGGTGAATAGTAATATCCTCGTCCTGGTGAGAAATCATATGTTTAGAATTTGTTGAAAGGAATTTATCTTAATAGGATTTTTTGTAAAAAAGTAAATATTATCTAAGTGTAAACACCACCTTAATTGTTTGATTTTATTAAATTCTATAAAAAAATCCTTACTTTTTTACAAAAAATCCTATTCATAGATAAATTCCTTCAAACAAAATTTTAAAATATGATTCTCAACCAACCAGGAATATTACTATTCACCTAGAGCGAGACCACCGCAAGACCAGAGTATGACACAAGGTCAACTTTTAACAGTGGTAGTGCTAGTTTTGAAATTCAGAGTATTCCCTTCTCCTAGACTGTATCAAGGCTGAGAAATCAGTCTCACTACTATTACACATAGCTTAAGGAGAGAATAGATGGGATTCATGCCTTTTCTTAAAAAGCATTAGCATAAAGTGAAACACAATAGCTTTGCCCAGGATTGGAACTTGGGTTGCCAATTCCCATTTCCTATAATGATAACCATTACAACTAAGTGCAACTTCCTTTAAAGTCAGACAGGAAGCTTTTGTTCATCCTTTATCCACCAGTACCTATCATAATAACAAAAGCTGTGAGGTAGTGTTTATTTTAGATCAACTGCAAAATACTTAATGAACAGGGACAGAATAAATTAGTTTTTCCTTTTATGAACTTGATTATTGAGTGAACTTAAATATTATGATGATTTAACAGTCTTTGGTGGGTGTGGGTTGAGTGATGCTTACTTACCACACACCACCAATGCACACCCTCTGCTAAAACATGTTTGATTTTATTCTTACAATGCTATATATAATTTTAATTAACTATTTTTTTTAGAAGGAGAAAAAAACATACAACAACTAATTATATAGCAAATCATTTTTTGCAGGTTGTAGAATGTTGAAAATTTATAAAAAAAATACATGTAAAAATCTGTAAAAAATAAAGAATCTTTACAAATCATTAAAAATTTTACAGATCATGTTAAGGAATAAATTAATATTGGATATATAGAGTAATTAACACAAAGTTATACAAAAAATTAAATATTTTCTCAATCAAATTAAAAAATATTAAAATTATAATAAAAAAAAAAAATCCAATAAAACTAATGTGTAGCTGATCATTTATTAAATTCTATCAGATTTAATTTGAAAAAAAAAAAATCAACACGAAATAAATAAGATTTACTACATTTAATAGTAAAATAAATTTAATAGAAGCAAATAGTAAGTTAAAAGATAAATTTAGAATTTTAAGCCAATATGAAAATTTGTCTGTTTGAATAGGAATAGAAAGCTTTTGCTTGAGAGTGGCAAGGGTTACTTCCCTTTGTTAAGAAGAATTTATTTTAATATTTCTCCTGGTGCTGACATTCAAAAACAGAAACAGATTTTATCTTAAGCCTTCCTTTTAGCTCTAACTTTGTCAAAAATTCACAAAACACTCCAGGTTAAGCCTCTTTTGCTGACAACTATAAGTGAGAGAGGAAAGAGAGGATGTAGATTAAGAAAGAAAAACACCGAGAAACAAATGCAGTCAGCCCACTTCTTTTGAGAGGTTTCCCCATCATATATACTTGAATGGAAAAAAAAAAAAAAAAAATGCATGCAAGCTGCGTTGCAACTCTCCTAGCAACTTGTGGATAAACAGACTTGTATATAATGATAAGAGGTTATTCAAGATTATCAGAGACGAATGCTACAACTTCATGTACAGTTACGTGAAAGATGCTATTAGAGGGTTTGGAGTAGCAACATTTGAAGCTTCACATCTGAAGATGGCATCATTGTCTGAGGTCTGGACAGGCATAAATGGTCGCAATTCATTTCTCACGAGCTTTGTTCTGTCCAGTTCACATAAGATTGGTCAATTTCTCTATCATTTTTATACCAAACGACATGAGCCAACGGATTGCCACCTCTTGATACACATAACAACCCGTAGTGTGTCACCAGTGCGTACCACCTGACCCTCCTTGATAACCGGAAATCTAGGCGGATCGGTGGAACTGAAATAAATTTAGAAAATAAAAAAGAAGATAAATTAAGCCTGTAAGACTCAACAATAAAAATTAACAAAAATCAAAATTTTAAAATATCTATGCAAAAAGGTGTGTGTGTGTGGGTGGTGGTGTTGTGTGTGAAGGGGGGGTTACCATATATATTAAGAAATGAACCACCAAAATTTTTTAAGACACAAAATGTAATGTGATGACCCTACTTTTCACAATGCTAGACTAACAAAATATTTAAATGTCAATGAACAACAAGAGAGTACATTCAAGACTCATTTATTCCAACATACTAAAACGCCACCACAATACACATAGCATTGATAATATAATAATTAATTACTCAGCAGGACTTGTGGAAATACCACAAGTATGATAATCTACATTACATTTGATAAGTTTACTTAAGAGTTATTGCAAATTGTTCAATATGAAAATTAAATAATCTTGATTTACTATCACTTTTTTCTTTCTTGTTTTCATTATGTTGATTAACATTAGCATTATTGCTTCTGCATGCTCACTCCCTCTTCTTAATATTTTTTTCTGTGTACCAATGTCCTTTTCTTTCCTTCTTTATAAATAAACAGAATGGCCCAATCTTTAGCTGAGGGTTATGAACAATTATAAGAAATGAAGATTCGGCGGATAAGCAAACATCAGATAATCAGGATTACATTTTTGCATTCATCTTGGATGATTTGGACGTCCTCATTTTTAACCAGAGGGTGTTTTCTAAGGATGATAATGGTTTAATAATTAAGGACCGAATTATTATTATAAGATGTAATTGATTTAAGTTGCTTTGGAGGCATATCTATATTTTCTTTATTTTAATAAAACTAAAGAAAACATCTCAAAAGTTCTAAACAAAGCTCAGCTGATCGCTGAGGCGTTTAATTAAGATAAAAGAATTTTCAAATAACTTTATTTACATTCATAAACGTTTGTACATATATGCCACAGGTGTCATAAATAGTAAAATAATGTTAAAGTAAACACTTTAAATTATTTTTAACTAATAGTTCCTTTTGAAATTAGGTAAAAAGCTTATAATTGTTTAGTAAAAGCTATAAATATTTTGAAAAATGATATCTTTGTAAAAATGAAAAATTGTCTTTAAAAGTTGTTCGTCTACAGCAAGTATAGAAGTTTGGGTTGGTTTGTGACATATCAAACTCAATGAGTCATTTAATGCCCGACAAAGTTTTGAATAAATTCATTCTTAATGGATACTCAATTTTTTTAAGTACTACCACTCTGGGTCAGAGGGAACAGGGAGTATGGTGATAAAGGTCCGCTCCACATCCCAGACTCCCATAACTGAACCTCAACCATCAGATAGAGTTTAACGTCATTTCAGGCCATGAAGATCCCTCAGCCACCAACCATGCATAGCACCCATAATGATAAAAGGGTTGGGGCATCATATAGTGCTACGGGCTTGACATACAGATGAATTGAATAATATAAATTTGATGATTGAAAAATGATAAAGTAAATAATTTATAATGTACAGTTGTCACGTTTGGAAAAACCAGTTGAGAAGAAGAAAGATCAGAAATGTTTAAAATTTAAATTGTGTCAAAATAGTTGTGGTCAGTGGCTAATAGATGATAAGCCAATTGTTGCATGAATTGAATGAGATTTTTATGGAAAATTTTTGTCCACTTTTTTGGCAGGGAGGTGGGAATCTTTGGGAATTTTGCAGAAATGAAAACAAAAGAAAAATGCTTACATGAAATGCTAAGCTGTACAGCTGTTTCCAAAGGTGTCTCTAACTGCATCATTGAAAGCCCTGGCAGACTTAAGGTGGCATCATTGTCTTTGTAATGTCTGAGGTCGGTAAGTAGTATGCTTTTGCTGTCCATGCGTTTTCTGATTCGGTTTAGACACACTTTGGACGTTCCACTCCTGTCGTTATCTTTCCCCATCCTTGAACCCATTCCAGTTGGGCAGCAAGGACGACCGTTGTGAGCAATGCACGTGATTTCAAATATATCCTGGGTTGAAGGGATTTCAATAATGAACCATACTGAAGCACATTTCCAGACAATCTGGAGGGACTGTGAAAGAAGAAAAAAAGACAAAAACCTCAAAGAAAGAATGGTAATAGATCAAATTGATCAGAAGCTATAAAACTAGGAGACCAAAGAATGATAGATTATTGCACATCAAAATGGATTATTTGCCTAAAATTCCATTCCAAACAAGAAATATTTGATGATGTACACAATTATGTTGGCCAGTCATTCCTTATCTGAATGGCCAACATGCAATTTACCATTTTTACTCACTAAATATGAAAAGCAGGAATCTTAAACTCTTGAGAATATTAAAAGAGCACAATGGTGAATAGAAGATACTTGACATGCACAAGTGAATGAGGCTGATGCCATGAGAGGCCGCCGCCGATGTTCCTTTTGCAGGCATGCACTTGATTGATACTCAGCACATCGTCACTGCAACCTAACATGGTATCAATCAAAGATGGTATTCCCCCAGTGGTCTAAGTTTCCCAACAACTTTCATAACCGAGGACCAGGGTTTGACGGGTCCAGTGCCCCGGTTTAAAGAGAAATTAAACCTTCCCTTTGAGAAAAAGAGAAGCAGATGACAAAAAAATAGATTCACAAAGAAAAAATACGATTTGAATCAGTTGGTATTCGAAAGGATAAGATGTGAATTGATGTTGAATGACATGTGCCACCTGTATAGGGTTAATTAGTCATGCTGAGAATTGAGGGAAGCGTGAGGTGCATTCATGTGTACATTTGAATTACATTTTTGTTGTAGTTTTTTATTTCCACACAAATTTATGAATATAAACTAATTCCTATCTAATATTAATAACTATATGGTTTCAAGTAATTATTTCTATTTAATAAAAGCCATTTGTTGCACACAGTTATATAGTTTCAAGTAACTAACAATAATCTTTGTAAAAATTTAGGCTTAAAAGTATGTGTTTTAACTCCGCAACTCCCACATAAAAAGTAATTTTAGAGTGGAGTACAACAGTTTGAATTTAGAGTTTTTTCTTTCTTAGACTAGTTGTCTAGCAGGTTAAGAGCCCAGTCTGCTATATTTTAAGTAATAGCTGGGGGAAGAATAGTTGGGATTCCTACCTTTCCCCAATGGTAAAATTAGTGCTATGCGAAATGCAAACTATACTTTAATGTAGCATTCTAAAATAGAAATATTTCAAAACAGATCTATTGACTTATGGGATTCTAACCAGATGACTATCACTCTGGATCAGAGAAACCTGGGAATAATTGCAATGAAGGATACTCCAACCCCCTCCCCCAATCTCCAAGATTTTATTGAAGAGATTGAAATTCTTTATCAAAAACAACTAAAATAAATTAAAAAGTTAATTGAAAGGAAAAAGAAAAGTAACATTCATTAATATAACAATGGCCAATCTAAGTTTATAAAATCTGTTTAATACTGAGTATCCCTGAAGATAAAGAGAACCTAGCTGATTTTCCCAGGATGCTTTTTAGAATAAGCCCTCATTGAAGCGGTAGACTGACAAAAAGAAATAAGCATTCTCACATCACTATCATGTGATGCAAACACTTGACATCCCTAAAAATAATCCAGTGTTAATACTTCAAGAGTGAAAATTAATTAAACTGTCTTATTTTTCAGGGAAACATGTAATGGCCAAAGAAGAAAAAGTCTTTTTGTCATAAAAGTTAACACTAATTACTTACGGACAATGATTTGTAAAAGGAGAGAATTTTAACAGAGGTAAGTATGAGCCTGTTAAGCTTATTAGGAGAGATGAATGAGTCATTTAGACTTGTACAAAGTGTGAACAAGCATTCTCTATGTATCAATCCTTTATGCAACACGGTTTATTACAAAATATTATACTCAAATCATAGAACACGTTTCTTGATAAACTAGACACTGTTCAAACAAGAAATCTGCCATGTTCCATTGGATAGGTTTTTTCCCTTTTTCTCAAGTTTTGTTAATGTGTTTATTTTGAAGATTCATAATTGTCAAAAATGAATGTTTATGTTTGTTGTGTTGCATACCTCAAATTTGCCTGTCAGTCTGTCAACCAAAGATCTTTGATTGCAGTGATTGCAGTTAAAATGAAAGATTCATTAATTCATTTGGCTTTTTGAACTGGTTGAGAGAAGAAAAAAAAAAAAAAAGAAGAAATTCTACATTCTTAGATTTTCAATCAATTGAACAATTAAAATGAATCGAGAAAGCAAATATAAAAAGAGAATAAGCTATTTCAGAAATCATTTCTAGAATTAAAAAATTAAATAAATAAAATAAATGAAAATAAAAAATAAATGAATGTTAAATGAAGAGAAATTCTGTACAAATTACTGATGGCTTCTGCTATAGTCTGCATATTGTTCTATAAATATACATACTTCAAATATTTAGAAAGAAAAAAAAAATGAAAACCATCATATGACTTGTTGTTTCTCAAGTTTTGGTAATCAGCAGGAAATGATATTACATTTTGCAAATACTACAAACTCACCAAACTACAATGCAAGTTTAGTTTTCCCCTCAAATATTAATATGATGAAATTCAGTGTAGTCTGTCAGTAACCCGAAACTACATCACTGCTTACAATCACAAAATACCTCAGGAATTGTTATAAGTTTATCAATGAGTAATTTAATTTATAGTCAAATCATTATACACAGAATAAATCTTATCTATTAATGCTGTCTTCTATGAAACTCGAGTAAGATTTTGCCTCAAAACAGCCCATGTTATTAGTACATTAAAATCTGAACATGTGTCTTATATATAAGAAATAAAGATTTACTAATTATAGTATGTTAATTTGCATACTGTTTTTAAACAAAACTGGAGTTTAATAAATAATACTTGGTTGTATTGATCTCTAATATTATTGTTTTATCTCCAATGTTATTAAAATCAATTCCTAGAATGATTTTATAATAGAACTAATTAAAATACAACTAAAATAAATTTTTATGTGGGTTTCTTTAATTTCATTAGTCCTTTTCTAATTATATATTCATAGATTAACTTAAATACTATTCTAGGAAGGTGCCAATATCTTTGCTTGTAATATAACGCTTAATATCAATAACATTTTAGAAAGAGAAACTGGCATTAAAATATACATGATATGTAACACTAAGCTTCTACTATAATATTCTTATATCTTCCTTTTAATTGGAGGAGAAAAATCAAACTTCGGGAGGAGATATGAAAAAAGGCTCTTAAAGAAAGTAAAAGAGAAAAATACCCAACTGATAGAAAAGAGAAAAATTTCGGCAACATAATTATTTGCAAACTTAAACAGAGGAATACAATACAGAAATATGGAAAGATTTTAACCTGAATGTGGACATCATTGAAATGAAAAAGGAAATAAAACATTTAGAATTTTGCTTATATAATAAAGGCAGTAAATTTTCTGTCTATTGCATTATTTTTCCAGTTGTGTAATTGGCATAAAGTTCAAAATTTAATATTAAAAGATATAAATTAATTTTCTCTTTCAAAATGAAATATTAATGATTTATATGAAGCTTTTGAACTTTATTGCTTACTTGATTTACTGAATGTCTTAAAGGTTTTTGTTTTTATAATCAAAGATAAATGGGTTCGATTTTCCTCGTTTCCTCTTTAAATAGAGAAGTGAGCAAGTAAATATCCTCAATTGGGTAAAATGAGGAATACATATGTGGATGTAGAGTCAAAGGTGCTCCATTATTTAACTGTTAACAGCTTCATTTACTTTGAAAGGTTTTGATTGCCACTTGCTGAAATACTGAGGTGATGGGGGAGAGGGATGGTTGGTGCCGTGGGTGAGGGAGTTTGTATTGGTTTTCAAGTTTAGTGAAGCATAAAGGAGAAAGGATTGACCTTGTTCAATAACAATTTCCTCACCACTGCAAGGCGTTCCAATTCAACCATGCACTTAAGTGTCTTAATTTACCACTTCAATGGAAATGAGAGACAGAAGAAACATTGCAAAGGACTTTGATTGAATTCCCTCTCCCCCTCCCCCCTCTCTTGCTACCCAACAGGATGAAGCTGGAAGAGAATAAACAAGCTGAACTTTATAACTATTGATTTAAATAATCTTCAGTTAACAGCAAAACAAAAAGGTTTAAATTCAGCAAAATGATTGAAATAAGATTAGGATAAAAACCCAGAGAAAAAGTCTAGACCAAGTGAAAAAAAAGAATGTTAAGTAGTGCATCTTTGCGGAAAAAAGGATTGAAGAGAAAAACTGTACCTAAAGGCAAATCCAATCTTTAACTCCTTGCATGCCCCAACGCGTTCACTGACCCTCGCACTTCATTAAATCGACAGTCTGATCTGGATGCAAAGAAAAGCATTCTGGGGTCGAGTTCAAACCGTTGTCTTCCATGCACTAAGAAAGAAAAAAGAAAATAAATAAAATAATACATATAAGCAAAAGAACTTTGAAATTATCCATGAGAATTTATAAATTTAAAAAAAAAATGCTTGCATTTTATAAAAGGTGCATTTAAAAAGATGAAGTGGTTCTTAGACATAATTGGATAGATTTGATTGATTTTCATGGCATGTCAAACAATCCTGGGGTTATTGTATATCAAAGAGGTGGGAATTGTATTTATATTTTACAGTTTTTTTGTGCAGTTGTTTTCTAAAAGTTATATAATAAGTATTCATCCTATAACAAATAAATTGCAAATCAGATCTAATAAATAGGACTAACATGTCTAAACTTCTGGATCCGAGTGGACCTGGAGTAATGGCAAATGAAGAGAAGCTCATTACTAGATATAAAGTTCCAAAACTGGATCTCAAAACAATGCAGTTTAGTGTCACTCATCAGCACTAAGTAAAGGAATATATAAGAAAAAAAAAAAAAAAAAAAAACCTTGTAAGGAGAGAGATGGGATACTGGATCAATAGTTTTTTTTTTAAAAGACTGATCCTAGTTTTCTTCCAGGCTCCAGATTAATTTTTTCAACCATTCCAGCAAACAATTATTCCGCCCCAGCCCCAAAATGAAAATGTTTTTTTTTTATTTTTTTTATTATTATTTAATTGGTTTTTATTTGTTTATTAATCTATAATTGATGGAATAATAAAAATACCAATAGGACAAATATAATATTCTGGTCTATTAATTTAAAAATTGACTCTTATGTGGGTGTTTTGCTTAAACAATGAACCTCAATTACACAAGCAAAGTTTAAAAAAAAAAAATTGGATCTGGACAAATTTAAAAAATACCAAATTTATATAAAATTCTAAAATCTTTCATCCTTTGTCCTCTTTGCCTACTTTAAGCTGCCTCTCAGCACCTCTTCAACCAAAGTACAAAAACTGATAGGTTAGTCATTTATAATTGAGCAGAAAGACTCAGCATTACAATATATATTAATAAGAACCTTATGTTGAATAGATGGAGTACTGAGGTGAAATAATAATCGACTTTGAAATATCTCGTCATACAGGTTAAAAAAAAAAATACAAAAAAAATTTGTACTATTTGTGGGAAATTTGTGGCAGAGGTTGTATAGTCTTATTTTAATTTGTTTTTTTAAAAAAATTGAGCTATCCATGGGAGTGTCCTCCGGACAAAGACGACATCAAATCAATAACAACTATAGTAAGCCAGGTCTTCTAACGAGTTAACAGACAACTTTCTTAGGCAAATTTCAAAAAAGGCTGATCCATGACAAATGTAAGAAATATAAATCAAAATCAAGGTAAAATCAGAAAATTCTTTAGTATTTTTCTGATCTTTCCTGCAAAGTGGACATGTCAATTGGGTTTTAGTCAACAATCAAAAATTCATACTAAGTTAAAAAAAAAAAATCCAATTAAACAATTTTTAGAAAATTCTAAATTCAAAATTAATTGAAAATCACAAACTTTTTGCTAAAAGAAATAATTTCATCTGCTAAAGATTTTAGCAATTCAAAAGTTGATCCAATTATTGTGAAAAAAAAGAGACAAGTAGCTACACAGTAAACATAAAAAATAAAGTTAAATATATGAGCAGCAATTTTCATATCCGTTGGAATGATTTTAAATAGAATCATATTAGATGATTTTTATGTTAAAAAAAAAAAGAGAAGATAGACTCAATAAGATATTACAAAGAAACTAGTTTAATAAATTTATATTTTAGTAGACATAAACTTTAATATTTTATTTGTAAAGTCTGGAATAAGTAATTTGTAGCCCAGTAAGATAAGACTTATACCAAATTTTGAATCATGTATTCCTAAAGATTTGGTTTGGACTAATTGACCTAACTTCATTTTTGGTCACATTTCAGTCAATTCCATTTTACAACATTCTTCTGGTTTACAATTAGTATGAGTGGGAGTCAATTAGTGCAAATTGAAAGTTTACAAAATAGATATACCCATTGGACCAATTATAGTAATGTTTAATATACAACTGGAAAGAACGGGGGGGGGGGGGGGGGGGGGGGGGGGGGGGTGGGTGTAGTTTTGTTGATGATTTGGTTCTTCATACAGAATAAATGCAAAAACAATTCAAGACAATGTATAACAAGAAGTTTAATTCTTATTTGAAAGGAAAAATCTTTAGTGATATGTAACTAGTACAGAATAGACTTAAATGTTATGCATATCTATATAGTGCCATTTAACATGAGTTAATTACGGGGGTCAAAACCCTGTTTGTGGACAGGAATGCAACAGGTGCATTGTTCTTTCTGCTGAGACAGGAAAAGTGATTTGACTTTGCCATGTCTTTATATGCTATGTTGACCAAGCCACCTAGTGACCATTGTCAGACACAGGAAGTAATGACCTTTTGTGTCCTCTATTAGGTGAGAGATATAATCCAAAGACAATTCCATCTATAATCTTTTTATATAAAATGGGGTTGATCTGACATTTTGCTTAAAAAAACAAAAAAACAAAAACACTTTCTAAAATACATTTTGTCCAGAAGATAGATACCTCACATAGTTAGCAGGCCAGATTAGCAGAGCAAATGAGTACATTTGTCCACAAGGCTAATGCATGCAAGCTTCATTTAATTTTCTCATTTTCTAGTAATGTTATTTAACTTTAACCTGATCACAGCATGAGTAGTATAATCCTTTTTTTCTCCTTCAAATATATGTCTTAACCGCTACATGATTTTTTCTACTCACACATTTTGATACTGATTTGCCAATGGTTGTTTTTTAGTTTAATATCAGGAAATCAGATTGGGAGGATCTCCCTATTTGCCATTCTTTCCACACATTTGCCTTTGCAATCATCATCAATTTGTTATCCCATTTTTCTCATGTGAGACCATGACCAACTTTAATCAGAGGTTGTAAAGATTGTGCTTATTTGAAAAAAGCCACCTGAGTGTAAATGCTGGACAGATCACCTCTGGATTTGTCAACCACTCCTCTTACCAATGATAAGATTTCAACTGTAGCTACATAAGGACTCTTGTTAGCGTTCATCCTCCGTTCAGAAGTTTTGCGGTTGGAGTAAGGGAGGGATATTCCGTTATGAATAGGTAGAGGTCTTATAGGCTTATAACATTCCTTTAAGATATTTGGATCACTGTTCATGACCTTTGAGTCACGTTGACAAGCCAATAAAGATTGGTTTGAACTAAAAACCACCATCTTATTTTCTGCTCCGTACAAAGCAAAAATAAAAAAAAAGGAAATAAGTTTGTCACTACCCCCCCAACCGCGGTTCAACACACAGCCCCATAACTACTGAAACTGTCTACAGATGTGTTCCGTGCCTCCTCTATTGAACTCTAACCATCCGATCCTACAGCGCCCTGCTATTTTTTTGGCCCTGACAAGTCACTAGCCATAAAACGATTCGTCATCCACTTAATCAAAAGTCAAAAGGTTTGCTAGAGTAGATTTTAAATCTCCACTACTTTATAAAAATTCCATTAGACTTTTAGGACATACATGGGCAAATTGGTGGACCATTTCTGACAGCCTCTCCCTCGTTGATATTGAACCCTACTGAAAGAATATGAAGAAGGCTGTATGAAGAGATCCAGCAGAAATTCCGATTAACAAAAGTAAGTAAAAAGTTACCAGTGCAATAATCTGAATTCATGTTGAAGAAATAGAATATCATTTACCATGTCTTTCAACTTGATAACAAATATTGTGCACTGAAGCTTGGAAACTATACTCTAATCTTAAATATGCGCTACAATAGTCCTTGTACTTAATTTCAATATTTTGGGAGCAGATGGTTAAGATATCACAGGTAAATACAGAGTCATTTCATTTTTATATAGTTAGGCCCAAAGATATTTATATACAAGAAGAGTACACACACACACACACACCACAAAAACACGAAAACAGAAAAATACATAGAAAATTATTGAGAAGAAAAAAATATTTGACTATTAGAAACTCAAATCCTAAAGTAAAGAACCGCACTTAAAAGTCAAATTGTATAGTTAATTGTTAATAAATCGAAAAAGGTATGTGGCTAAACATTATCGAATGGATATTTGAACAATGTCAGAATAAGGATAACTTGTAAGGAGTATTAAGTTCCCTTAACTGGTTAGTTAAATGTGATATGATATAATCTGTTCTTATTTGGAATATTTAGTCCAGGAATTCAAACGTTCTAACATGTTATATACTACTGATTTGTGAGATATGACATGCAAAGAGCGATTGTGCTTTCTAAACTAATATACACAGAGAAGCCTATAAAAAAGAATTGACTCGACCAACACTGTCATCACTAAATAATACTTAATGGCCGCCTCAACTCTACCATATATAGTCATATTTAGAAAGGATTGCCACTTCAGACATAAAGTCAACATCACTTGGTAACTGTTAGGTTTCTTGTGATTTCATCTTCAGATCACCACAACACACGACACATATATAATATATCTATATATATATATATATATATATTATATATATATTACTAATAATATATGATGAGATCATTTTCTGGCTCATAAAAAGGTTTCAAAGAGTATATAACCCATTTTTAATGGGAAACTTCTCTATTAATGTGAAATTCATGCAACAGAAAAGTAAATTTTTATAAAAAAAAAAAATTTCTTAGCAAACTTTGCAAATTTGTTTAAATATTTCTTCCAATCTCTTCAATTCTTATCTAGGAGTTTAAAAAATTTGTTTTTTACAGTGTTATTTTCAGCTTAATAGTTATATAATACATGTCATCCTAACTAGTATTATATATAATATAGTTATATATATATATTACATATAATAATATATATATG
>JALAJA010000385.1:7500-56363 GCA_023376005.1 Doryteuthis pealeii | reverse complement strand
TACGCATGCTAACGTTTGAGCAACGACTTCGCCCCCGTTGTCATAGTAACCAGCCAGAGGACCCCTACAGAAAATAATTTACCAAAAATCAGGAAATTATCGGATTTTAATGAAATTTTCAGTGTTTATGTATCAATAAATGATCTTTATAATGCATTATTTCTTTATTTCAAAACTTTCTCATTTTTTTCAGATCGCTTAATTTTGACCCCCCCTTATGTTGGGGCGTAAAATGTTTTGCAAGTTGATCATTTTTTATACTAATTACAGTATAAATATTGAGATCAAAGACCGAACTTATGAATAGAAACAATTTTTTTTTTACGGTTGCTTTTCTATGAGAAAATAAGTACCGAAAATCGAAAAATAAAATGTAAAAAAATAATAAATAATTAATTTTTGGAGATTCTTTTTTACTCATTTCGATAATTATTCAATTGGCTATTATTTTATAAAAGAAAAAAATTATACATCAATGTTTTTTCTGCTTAAAAGGGGAGGGGGTACATTATCAATCGAGTTTTTCTTCAAAACTTATTACTTTTGGCATCTAAAATAAGTTTTGCATTAAGTAGATATTTATTTTTAGAATCTAAAAATATAAGATTTTAAACTGAACGTCAGGCTTTTCATATTTTAAATGAATTTTATATATTAATTTTCATAGCAAAAATACTAAATTAAAGTTTTGAAATGCATTATAAAATTCATTAATTATTAAATCAATACTGAAAATTTCATTAAAATCGGATAATTACCTGATTTTTGGTAATTTTTTGCAAACGCGAATGTTACAGTAAAGTTGTAAACAAGCACTTAAAAACATCAAAAACGAGTCTGACTGGCTGATATCGTCGAAATTGACCAAAACAAATACTTTTAAATCTATTAAAAATAAACTGCATATGTAATGATATTTTTCTTTTTTTAATTATGGTTATTATGTTACTACTTATCGATTTAGACAAAGTTTCACCTTAAATAATAGATTTAATTATTTCTAATTCGCTTTTAAAATTCCTAGCAGACGACAAATCGCCTATCCCTATAAAATGTACTTAAGATTAACTGGAAACAAAGTAAACGGCCGATCGGAGAGGCCCCTCAGCCAGCACTGGCACTCCACAATACAGACGACGAGGACAATAGTCCGAATAATCGAAATAATAGTAATTATCACGCGTCGTGTGAAGAAAATTTTCACAGAAAGACTGTTGATAATTGTAAAAAAGGACGAGGACACCAGTCCGAATAATCCAAATAATACTAATTAAAAAGCCTCATCTCAACATTTCAGATGGATAGTGTAGAAAACAATAAAGATGTGAACAATAGAACGAATAATCCAAATTAAATAGTATTTATCAAGCGTCATCTAAAAGAATTCAGAGAAAGACTGTTTATAACAATAACGATGAGGACAATAGTCCGAATAATCAAAATAATGCAAATTATCGAGTCTAATTTATCTTGGCTCTTTTGAAAATTGGGCATTCAACTTGATATTATCATTGAGAGTGTCGAAGAAATGTATAAAAAAAGAAAGAAAGAAAGAAAGAAAGAAAGAAGAAAGGAATAAGGAAATTGTGTGTAACCTCCCCCCCCCTCTCTCTCTCTCTCTCTCTCTCTCTCTCTCTCTCTCTCTCTCTCTCTCTCTTCTCTCTCATTACCATGGAAACCTGTTAGGGTTAGTAGTTGACCCCAAAAGCAAGATATGAAATAGATTAATTGAATAAGGTTTTTTGAAAGCTTCAATCTCACCGTCTCTGGCCTTTGACCTTGGCCGACTAAGAGATAGAGAGAGAGGGGAGAGAGAGAGACAGGGAGAGACAGAGAGAGACAGAGAGACACGTTGACTTTAGCTTAACGAGGCGTCGCCATAGGAAATAGATTACTCTTGTCTTATGAAACTTTGCTAATTCTTTCTTTAAGAACCTTGTATGTAATTAAGAATAAAACGAACTTTAAGTATATTATTTTGTTATTTTAGTTTTAATAATAAAAAGAATAAATTATTGTCATAATAATAATAATAATAATAATAATAATAATAATAATAATAATAATAATAATAGTGATGACGAGGCTGGCTCTTTCATGTTCCACAACTTTTTCAGTTCTCTGGCAAGGTCCAGATATTTGTCTATTTTTTCATTTTCCTTTAGCTTCACCCTGTGATCTGCTGGCACTGCAAAATCCACCAGTTGACAAGTTCTTTCTTTTTTGTTTATCAACACTAGGTCTGGTCTTCTTACTGGGATAAGGTGATCCGTTTTTATTTCAAAGTCCCAGAGAATTTTATGCGTTTCGTTCTCAACAACAGATTCTGGTTTATGCATATACCATTTTGTTGTATGGTCAAAATTTAATTTTTTACATAATTCCCAGTGGATCACCTTCCCAACCCAGTCGTGTCTAGTTTTGTATTCTCGTTGTGCTAGTTTGCTACATTCTCAGAGTATATGGTTTACAGTCTCATCTCTATTCCCGCAAAGTCTACGTTTACTATTTTCTTGGGTCCTATCAATTTTCGCTTTGATGTAGTTTGTCCTTATGGCATTATTTTGTGCAGCAATTCTTTGAGTTTTCACATCAGTATTAGCTGATGGTTTTTCGCTGGTGTCTGAGTGACAGCAAGTCTCCTCGTGTCTCCAGGACTCTTCTGAGTATTCTGGCAGATTGCAGCAGTGCAGTGTTCTGAATGGTTTCAATCCTTTATTATTATCATTATTATTACTAGCAAATATATGCACCCTCCGGGTGCAAGTATTTAAGTTTTAATGTAATAAAATATTGTATTAAATTAGAAAGGCTAATGAAACTAAATGGGAAATGCAGATTAAAAAAAGATTTCAAACAGAGAGAGTATAATCGAAAGATAGAACAACTGAAACTTACTCTTCCATCACTCTCCTCTTTCATTGTTATTTTTTCTAATTTAAGTATTTACTTAAAAGAGTAAGTAAAGAATAAAATTACAGTTATTTTTCTTGTTAATGGATTTCATTTAAGATTCATTGAAGAGATTTTTGCTTATATTCATTAAAATAAAACCAAACAGTTAGAAACAATAATACTAAGCACATATTTATTAAAATCACATTTTTAATATCAATATGCAAATTAGCCTTTCCGTTCAAACTGTAAACCGCTATTTTGTTGTATATATAAATATAATTGCATGTAGATATGGTCAACAGTAATAATAATGTAAAACAATTTTATTAATAACTGAGGTTTAGATAAAAAAAATTAAATCATTGAGCATGCGATGTCAATAACTAAGGGAATTGTAAGTTGAGTAGTAATATAGTTTCGGTTACAGACAGAAAAAACAGACAATCTCCATTATAATAAGATTATTATTATTATCTTTTTTTGGTACATACTCTAAAAGTATTCTTAAACTATTCTTGTTTGTATATAAGAACAGAAAAAGAAGAATCAAATTAAATAAAAAAAATATGGATTGAAGGTGGGGGTTACTGTTGAGGCTTGAGATATTGTTATAATCGTTATTATCTAGGACAGCCATGGTGTGTGGGGTTAACGCTTGCTAGAGGAAAGGGAATGCAGTCAGCGACCAATATCAAGGCCCCACCCCCTCGCGATCGCTGTTAGCCGACAATCAACGGCTTACGGACACGGTAATTCGACATTGGTAGGAGGAGAAGGAGGTAGGGAAGACGCACCTAGCCCTCGACCCGAGACCAGTATCAGGGACCCTACCGTCGCCTCCGATGAAATCCGACACACTCAACGGCTTACTAGGTCACAGGGCGAGCACATTTCAGGAGTTGTTGCACCAAATCGGTGTTTAGACAATATTGGTTGAGGAACACACTTTGAAGTTGAATAGGGAATTTGATTAGACACCTGGCCCTCGCACGCCGTTCGACCCGATACCAGTTTCAAAGCCCTACCTCAGCCTCCGTTGAAATCTGACACACTCAACGGCTTACTAGGTCACAGGTCGAGCACATTTCAGGAGTTGTTGCACCAAATCGGTGTTTAGACAATATTGGTTGAGGAACACACTTTGAAGTTGAATATGGAATTCGGTTAGACACCTAGCCCTCGCACGCCGTTCGACCCGATACCAGTTTCAAAGCCCTACCCTCGCCTCCGTTGAAATCCGACACACTCAACGGCTTACTAGGTCACAGGTCGAGCACATTTCAGGAGTTGTTGCAGGAATTCGGTGTTCAGACATAATTGGTTGGGGAACACACTTCGAGTAGACACCTGGTCCTCGCACGCTATTCGACCAGAGACCCGTATCGAGGCCCTACCCCTGGCGACCGTTGAATTTGGTTGGGAAACACACTTCGAGTAGACACCTGGCCCTCGCAGGCTATTCGAACCGGGACCAGTATCGAGGCCCTACCCCTGGCGACCGTTGAAATCTTACACGCTCGACGTCTTACTTGGTCCCGATGCGAGCTCGCTGTAGTCGAAGACGAAAATCGTGTACCCACTTGGCCCTCGCACGCTATTGGACACGAGACCAGTATCGAGGCCCTCCCTCGGGTGACCGGTCAAGTCCGACACACTGGCCGGCTCACTCGGGCACGATCTGAGAAAAAGTCAGGAGTTGTTGCAGGAATTCGGTGTTCAGACATAATCGGTTGGGGAACACACTTCGAGTAGATACCTGGCCCCGGCACGCTGAGACCCGTATCGAGGCCTTATCCCTCGCGGCCGTTGAATTTGGTTGGAGAACACACTTCGAGTAGACACCTGGTCCTCGCACGCTATTCGACCAGAGACCCGTATCGAGGCCCTACCCCTGGCGACCGTTTTTGGTTGGGAAACACACTTCGAGTAGACACCTGGCCCTCGCAGGCTATTCGAACCGAGACCAGTATCGAGGCCCTACCCCTAGCGACCGTTGAAATCTTACACGCTCGACGTCTTACTTGGTCCCGATGCGAGCTCGCTGTAGTCGAAGACGAAAATCGTGTACCCACTTGGCCCTCGCACGCTATTGGACACGAGACCAGTATCGAGGCCCTCCCCTCGGGTGACCGGTCAAGTCCGACACACTGGCCGGCTCACTCGGGCACGATCTGAGAAAAAGTCAGGAGTTGTTGCAGGAATTCGGTGTTCAGACATAATCGGTTGGGGAACACACTTCGAGTAGATACCTGGCCCCGGCACGCTGAGACCCGTATCGAGGCCTTATCCCTCGCGGCCGTTGAATTTGGTTGGGGAACACACTTCGAGTAGACACCTGGCCCTCGCAGGCTGTTCGAACCGAGACCCGTATCGAGGAGGCCCTACCCCTGGCGACCGTTGAATTTTGTTGGGGAACACTCATCGAGTAGACACTTGGCCCTCGCTGGCTATACGAACCGAGACCAGTATCGAGGCCCTACCCTGGCGATCGTTGAAATCCGATACACTCGTCGGCTTACTTGGTTACTTGTTGCAAGAAATCGGGGTTCAGACATAAGTGGGAGAGCGAAGTCGAAATGATAGTTCGTTTAGACAGCTGCTGTTTCTAATCCGCTATTCGATCTGAGACCAGTATGATGGCCCTACCCTTGCGAGCGTTGTCACCTGACACAATCAACAGCTTAAGAGGTATTTCCTCGTTATGGCAAAACATTGGATGGTCGCACTCGGTCTGCTTGCAGAGATGCCCCTAACCGTCCGCCAACTCGTCGCTATTCGGACAGTGGGTTGCCAACACCACCGTTCGGGTCGCAGTAGTTTTTGAACTCTTGTCGTCGCTTTTCGTCCGCAGGTCCCGACGCCGCCTATTACAGGTTCCCCGACCGTCGTTACTTCGTTTGCTCGCTGGCTCGCTCGAACCAACGAAACCGACGGGTGCCGATAAAGACGCGTGACGAACGCTTATCGTTGCTCTTTTCTCCTCGGCGAAGCACTCACATGCACCGAACGTACTGCTTTCCCTCGCAATTCGGTGCTTGGATCGGACTCGTTCGAGCGATCATGTATAGCGGTTTGATCGAGAGTGTTGTTGGGTCGACGAGGAGGACTATCAGCAGGCAGGCTTGCGACCGTCACACAGAGCCTGCAGCCGAGCTATCTGCTTCCTTCCGTGTATCCATTCAAAGGCTCCGATCACCCGTTCGTGACATTCGGCACGCTGTGATATTCCGAATAAAAATTATCAATTTTACTTTCGTTTGGTCGTGAGTGTTGCTGGGTCGATGAACACTATCAGCAGGCAGACTGGCTAGCAACAAACAGAGCCTGGGCTGAGGTGCAGGCCACCGTTGCACAGCATCACGTCTGCAGCCGAGCTATCTGCCCTTGTCAATGGCTTCCGTCTTCCCAGTCAAAGGCTCCGATCCCCGTGCGGGACAATCGGCACGCTGTGATATTCCGAATAAAAATTATCAAATTTACTTTCGTTTGGTCGTGAGTGTTGCTGGGTCGATGAACACTATCAGCAGGCAGACTGGCTAGCAACAAACAGAGCCTGGGCTGAGGTGCAGGCCACCGTTGCACAGCACGTCTGCAGCCGAGCTATCTGCTTCCTTGTCAATGGCTTCCGTCTTCCCAGTCAAAGGCTCCGATCCCCCGTGCGTGACAATCGGCACGCTGTGATATTCCGAATAAAAATTATCAAATTTACTTTCGTTTGGTCGTGAGTGTTGCTGGGTCGATGAACACTATCAGCAGGCAGACTGGCTAGCAACAAACAGAGCCTGGGCTGAGGTGCAGGCCACCGTTGCACAGCATCACGTCTGCAGCCGAGCTATCTGCTTCCTTGTCAATGGCTTCCGTCTTCCCAGTCAAAGACTCCGATCCCCGTGCGTGACAATCGGCACGCTGTGATATTCCGAATAAAAATTATCAAATTTACTTTCGTTTGGTCGTGAGTGTTGCTGGGTCGATGAACACTATCAGCAGGCAGACTGGCTAGCAACAAACAGAGCCTGGGCTTAGGTGCAGGCCACCGTTGCACAGCATCACGTCTGCAGCCGAGCTATCTGCTTCCTTGTCAATGGCTCCCGTCTTCCCAGTCAAAGGCTCCGATCCCCGTGCGGGACATTCGGCACGCTGTGATATTCCGAATAAAAAATTATCGAATTTAGTTTCGTTTGGTCGAGAGTGTTGCTGGGTCGATGAACACTATCAGCAGGCAGACTGGCTAGCAACAAACAGAGCCTGGGCTGAGGTGCAGGCCACCGTTGCACAGCAGCACGTCTGCAGCCGAGCTATCTGCTTCCTTGTCAATGGCTCCCGTCTTCCCAGTCAAAGGCTCCGATCCCCGTGCGGGACATTCGGCACGCTGTGATATTCCGAATAAAAAATTATCGAATTTAGTTTCGTTTGGTCGAGAGTGTTGCTGGGTCGATGAACACTATCAGCAGGCAGACTGGCTAGCAACAAACAGAGCCTGCAGCCGAGTTATGAGCTGCAGTGCAGGCTACCGTCGCACAGCATCACGTCTGCAGCCGAGCTATCTGCTTCCTTGTCAATGGCTCCCGTCTTCCCAGTCAAAGGCTACGATCCCCCGTGCGGGACATTGGCACGCTGTGATTTTTCCGAATAAAAATTATCAAATTTCGTTCAGAGCTAATTGTTGCAGGCTGGCTACCGTCACACGGAGCCTGCTGCAGTCCAGCTGTCCGCTTCCTTTCGTGTGAAACCCTTCCGTCTCTGCCATCAAAGCTGTTAGATTCCGCATCGATTCCGCATATAAATTAATCAAATTTCGGGTTCGTTTGATTGTGTGTTTGCTGGGTGCACTTCCAGGCTGCAGCAGCAGCAGCAGCAGGCTACTACCGGCGGCTTAACTGCAGCTGCGGTGTCTGTATTCACAGGCTACGCTTCCCGTCCCTGGGCTTTGGCAAGCCGTTGTTATGTTCCGCATAAAATTCTTTAAATTCGATTTCGTTTCTAGTCTCGCTGGGTGGTTTTCGTCGTCGTCGTCACACATGCCTGCAGCCAAGGCCGTCAACTGCAGGGTGTGTCCAGCCGAGACGCATCTGCTGCTGCCGCCAGTCTTCGAACTCCGGTTCCCACCACCCTGGTGGGGACCGGGGTTCGAAGCTGGCGACCTAACATTCAGCGAGCTTGTTGTGACTCCAATCTGACTTGCCCCAATACGAGGGCACAGGCCGGCGCAGTAAGCCGAACAATCCCATTCACGGTGCCTGGCGTTTGGCAAATCTTCCATTACATTGATTTTTTTCGCCTTCAAAGACTTGCTGGGTCGTCTACTATCAGCAGGCAAGCTACCGTCGCACACCAAGCCTGCAGCCGAGCCGTATACTTCGTTCCGTGTCGAGCCCTTCCGTATCCGCAGTCAAAGGCTCCGATCCCCGTTCTTCACATTCGGTGGCACGCTACCGTCACACAGAGCCTGCAGCCGAGCTGTCCGCTTCCTTCCGTCTCAAACCCTTCCGTTCGTCACATTCGGCATGCTGTTATATCTCGAATTAAAATTATCAACTCTGCTTTCGTTTCCTTCAGTGTTCACGGCTCAACGGCTTAAGAGGTATTTCCTCGTTATGGCAAAACATTGGATGGTCGCACTCGGCCTGCTTGCAGAGATGCCCCTAACCGTCCGCCAACTCGTCGCTATTCGGACAGTGGGTTGCCAACACCACCGTTCGGGTCGCAGTAGTTTTTGAACTCTTGTCGTCGCTTTTCGTCCGCAGGTCCGACACCGCCTATTACAGGTTCCCCGACCGTCGTTACTTCGTTTGCTCGCTGGCTCGCTCGAACCAACGAAACCGACGGGTGCCGATAAAGACGCGTGACGAACGCTTATCGTTGCTCTTTTCTCCTCGGCGAAGCACTCACATGCACCGAACGAACTGCTTTCCCTCGCAATTCGGTGCTTGGATCGGACTCGTTCGAGCGATCATGTATAGCGGTTTGATCGAGAGTGTTGTTGGGTCGACAACGAGGACTATCAGCAGGCAGGCTTGCGACCGTCACACAGAGCCTGCAGCCGAGCTATCTGCTTCCTTCCGTGTATCCAGTCAAAGGCTCCGATCACCCGTTCGTGACATTCGGCACGCTGTGATATTCCGAATAAAAATTATCAATTTTACTTTCGTTTGGTCGTGAGTGTTGCTGGGTCGATGAACACTATCAGCAGGCAGACTGGCTAGCAACAAACAGAGCCTGGGCTGAGGTGCAGGCCACCGTTGCACAGCATCACGTCTGCAGCCGAGCTATCTGCTTCCTTGTCAATGGCTTCCGTCTTCCCAGTCAAAGGCTCCGATCCCCCGTGCGTGACAATCGGCACGCTGTGATATTCCGAATAAAAATTATCAAATTTACTTTCGTTTGGTCGTGAGTGTTGCTGGGTCGATGAACACTATCAGCAGGCAGACTGGCTAGCAACAAACAGAGCCTGGGCTGAGGTGCAGGCCACCGTTGCACAGCATCACGTCTGCAGCCGAGCTATCTGCTTCCTTGTCAATGGCTTCCGTCTTCCCAGTCAAAGGCTCCGATCCCCCGTGCGTGACAATCGGCACGCTGTGATATTCCGAATAAAAATTATCAAATTTACTTTCGTTTGGTCGTGAGTGTTGCTGGGTCGATGAACACTATCAGCAGGCAGACTGGCTAGCAACAAACAGAGCCTGGGCTGAGGTGCAGGCCACCGTTGCACAGCATCACGTCTGCAGCCGAGCTATCTGCTTCCTTGTCAATGGCTTCCGTCTTCCCAGTCAAAGACTCCGATCCCCCGTGCGTGACAATCGGCACGCTGTGATATTCCGAATAAAAATTATCAAATTTACTTTCGTTTGGTCGTGAGTGTTGCTGGGTCGATGAACACTATCAGCAGGCAGACTGGCTAGCAACAAACAGAGCCTGGGCTGAGGTGCAGGCCACCGTTGCACAGCATCACGTCTGCAGCCGAGCTATCTGCTTCCTTGTCAATGGCTCCCGTCTTCCCAGTCAAAGGCTCCGATCCCCCGTGCGTGACATTCGGCACGCTGTGATATTCCGAATAAAAAATTATCGAATTTAGTTTCGTTTGGTCGAGAGTGTTGCTGGGTCGATGAACACTATCAGCAGGCAGACTGGCTAGCAACAAACAGAGCCTGGTCTGAGGTGCAGGCCACCGTTGCACAGCAGCACGTCTGCAGCCGAGCTATCTGCTTCCTTGTCAATGGCTCCCGTCTTCCCAGTCAAAGGCTCCGATCCCCCGTGCGGGACATTCGGCACGCTGTGATATTCCGAATAAAAAATTATCGAATTTAGTTTCGTTTGGTCGAGAGTGTTGCTGGGTCGATGAACACTATCAGCAGGCAGACTGGCTAGCAACAAACAGAGCCTGCAGCCGAGTTATGAGCTGCAGTGCAGGCTACCGTCGCACAGCATCACGTCTGCAGCCGAGCTATCTGCTTCCTTGTCAATGGCTCCCGTCTTCCCAGTCAAAGGCTACGATCCCCCGTGCAGGACATTTGGCACGCTGTGATTTTTCCGAATAAAAATTATCAAATTTCGTTCAGAGCTAATTGTTGCAGGCTGGCTACCGTCACACGGAGCCTGCTGCAGTCCAGCTGTCCGCTTCCTTTCGTGTGAAACCCTTCCGTCTCTGCCATCAAAGCTGTTAGATTCCGCATCGATTCCGCATATAAATTAATCAAATTTCGGGTTCGTTTGATTGTGTGTTTGCTGGGTGCACTTCCAGGCTGCAGCAGCAGCAGCAGCAGCAGGCTACTACCGGCGGCTTAACTGCAGCTGCGGTGTCTGTATTCACAGGCTACGCTTCCCGTCCCTGGGCTTTGGCAAGCCGTTGTTATGTTCCGCATAAAATTCTTTAAATTCGATTTCGTTTCTAGTCTCGCTGGGTGGTTTTCGTCGTCGTCGTCACACATGCCTGCAGCCAAGGCCGTCAACTGCAGGGTGTGTCCAGCCGAGACGCATCTGCTGCTGCCGCCAGTCTTCGAACTCCCCACCACCCTGGTGGGGACCGGGGTTCGAAGCTGGCGACCTAACATTCAGCGAGCTTGTTGTGACTCCAATCTGACTTGCCCCAATACGAGGGCACAGGCCGGCGCAGTAAGCCGAACAATCCCATTCACGGTGCCTGGCGTTTGGCAAATCTTCCATTACATTGATTTTTTTCGCCTTCAAAGACTTGCTGGGTCGTCTACTATCAGCAGGCAAGCTACCGTCGCACACCAAGCCTGCAGCCGAGCCGTATACTTCGTTCCGTGTCGAGCCCTTCCGTATCCGCAGTCAAAGGCTCCGATCCCCGTTCTTCACATTCGGTGGCACGCTACCGTCACACAGAGCCTGCAGCCGAGCTGTCCGCTTCCTTCCGTCTCAAACCCTTCCGTTCGTCACATTCGGCATGCTGTTATATCTCGAATTAAAATTATCAACTCTGCTTTCGTTTCCTTCAGTGTTCACGGCTCAACGGCTTAAGAGGTATTTCCTCGTTATGGCAAAACATTGGATGGTCGCACTCGGCCTGCTTGCAGAGATGCCCCTAACCGTCCGCCAACTCGTCGCTATTCGGACAGTGGGTTGCCAACACCACCGTTCGGGTCGCAGTAGTTTTTGAACTCTTGTCGTCGCTTTTCGTCCGCAGGTCCCGACACCGCCTATTACAGGTTCCCCGACCGTCGTTACTTCGTTTGCTCGCTGGCTCGCTCGAACCAACGAAACCGACGGGTGCCGATAAAGACGCGTGACGAACGCTTATCGTTGCTCTTTTCTCCTCGGCGAAGCACTCACATGCACCGAACGAACTGCTTTCCCTCGCAATTCGGTGCTTGGATCGGACTCGTTCGAGCGATCATGTATAGCGGTTTGATCGAGAGTGTTGTTGGGTCGACAACGAGGACTATCAGCAGGCAGGCTTGCGACCGTCACACAGAGCCTGCAGCCGAGCTATCTGCTTCCTTCCGTGTATCCAGTCAAAGGCTCCGATCACCCGTTCGTGACATTCGGCACGCTGTGATATTCCGAATAAAAATTATCAATTTTACTTTCGTTTGGTCGTGAGTGTTGCTGGGTCGATGAACACTATCAGCAGGCAGACTGGCTAGCAACAAACAGAGCCTGGGCTGAGGTGCAGGCCACCGTTGCACAGCATCACGTCTGCAGCCGAGCTATCTGCTTCCTTGTCAATGGCTTCCGTCTTCCCAGTCAAAGGCTCCGATCCCCCGTGCGTGACAATCGGCACGCTGTGATATTCCGAATAAAAATTATCAAATTTACTTTCGTTTGGTCGTGAGTGTTGCTGGGTCGATGAACACTATCAGCAGGCAGACTGGCTAGCAACAAACAGAGCCTGGGCTGAGGTGCAGGCCACCGTTGCACAGCATCACGTCTGCAGCCGAGCTATCTGCTTCCTTGTCAATGGCTTCCGTCTTCCCAGTCAAAGGCTCCGATCCCCCGTGCGTGACAATCGGCACGCTGTGATATTCCGAATAAAAATTATCAAATTTACTTTCGTTTGGTCGTGAGTGTTGCTGGGTCGATGAACACTATCAGCAGGCAGACTGGCTAGCAACAAACAGAGCCTGGGCTGAGGTGCAGGCCACCGTTGCACAGCATCACGTCTGCAGCCGAGCTATCTGCTTCCTTGTCAATGGCTTCCGTCTTCCCAGTCAAAGACTCCGATCCCCCGTGCGTGACAATCGGCACGCTGTGATATTCCGAATAAAAATTATCAAATTTACTTTCGTTTGGTCGTGAGTGTTGCTGGGTCGATGAACACTATCAGCAGGCAGACTGGCTAGCAACAAACAGAGCCTGGGCTGAGGTGCAGGCCACCGTTGCACAGCATCACGTCTGCAGCCGAGCTATCTGCTTCCTTGTCAATGGCTCCCGTCTTCCCAGTCAAAGGCTCCGATCCCCCGTGCGTGACATTCGGCACGCTGTGATATTCCGAATAAAAAATTATCGAATTTAGTTTCGTTTGGTCGAGAGTGTTGCTGGGTCGATGAACACTATCAGCAGGCAGACTGGCTAGCAACAAACAGAGCCTGGTCTGAGGTGCAGGCCACCGTTGCACAGCAGCACGTCTGCAGCCGAGCTATCTGCTTCCTTGTCAATGGCTCCCGTCTTCCCAGTCAAAGGCTCCGATCCCCCGTGCGGGACATTCGGCACGCTGTGATATTCCGAATAAAAAATTATCGAATTTAGTTTCGTTTGGTCGAGAGTGTTGCTGGGTCGATGAACACTATCAGCAGGCAGACTGGCTAGCAACAAACAGAGCCTGCAGCCGAGTTATGAGCTGCAGTGCAGGCTACCGTCGCACAGCATCACGTCTGCAGCCGAGCTATCTGCTTCCTTGTCAATGGCTCCCGTCTTCCCAGTCAAAGGCTACGATCCCCCGTGCAGGACATTTGGCACGCTGTGATTTTTCCGAATAAAAATTATCAAATTTCGTTCAGAGCTAATTGTTGCAGGCTGGCTACCGTCACACGGAGCCTGCTGCAGTCCAGCTGTCCGCTTCCTTTCGTGTGAAACCCTTCCGTCTCTGCCATCAAAGCTGTTAGATTCCGCATCGATTCCGCATATAAATTAATCAAATTTCGGGTTCGTTTGATTGTGTGTTTGCTGGGTGCACTTCCAGGCTGCAGCAGCAGCAGCAGCAGGCTACTACCGGCGGCTTAACTGCAGCTGCGGTGTCTGTATTCACAGGCTACGCTTCCCGTCCCTGGGCTTTGGCAAGCCGTTGTTATGTTCCGCATAAAATTCTTTAAATTCGATTTCGTTTCTAGTCTCGCTGGGTGGTTTTCGTCGTCGTCGTCACACATGCCTGCAGCCAAGGCCGTCAACTGCAGGGTGTGTCCAGCCGAGACGCATCTGCTGCTGCCGCCAGTCTTCGAACTCCGGTTCCCACCACCCTGGTGGGGACCGGGGTTCGAAGCTGGCGACCTAACATTCAGCGAGCTTGTTGTGACTCCAATCTGACTTGCCCCAATACGAGGGCACAGGCCGGCGCAGTAAGCCGAACAATCCCATTCACGGTGCCTGGCGTTTGGCAAATCTTCCATTACATTGATTTTTTTCGCCTTCAAAGACTTGCTGGGTCGTCTACTATCAGCAGGCAAGCTACCGTCGCACACCAAGCCTGCAGCCGAGCCGTATACTTCGTTCCGTGTCGAGCCCTTCCGTATCCGCAGTCAAAGGCTCCGATCCCCGTTCTTCACATTCGGTGGCACGCTACCGTCACACAGAGCCTGCAGCCGAGCTGTCCGCTTCCTTCCGTCTCAAACCCTTCCGTTCGTCACATTCGGCATGCTGTTATATCTCGAATTAAAATTATCAACTCTGCTTTCGTTTCCTTCAGTGTTCACGGCTCAACGACTATGAGGCAGGGTGTGTCCGGCCGAGTCGTATCTACTGTCGCCAGTCTTCGGACCCCGGTGCCAACCAGGGTTCTTTACATTTTCCATCATTGACCACCTAACAGGCAGCAAAGCGTGTTGTAACTCAAAACTGACTTGCGCCCGCTATACACGCCCACTGACCAGAGTGTCGTAAGCCTAAGTCAGTGTCACGAGCGGAGTGTTGGTGTTGACGGTGCTCTCCGACCAGCCCTGTCCTCCCTGCAGCCAAGGGACGGCGTGCCGCCGGTGCAGCATGTGTTGATGGGCCTCTCCGACCGACCGACCTACCCAGTAGCCTAAGTCAGTGTCCTCCCGCGAGGAAGTGAAGTGTTAATGTTCACGGTGCACTTCCTGCAGCCAAGGGACGGCGTGCCGCCGGTGCTGCATGTGTTGATGGGCCTCTCCGACCGACCTACCCAGTAGCCTAAGTCAGTGTCCTCCCGCGAGGAAGTGAAGTGTTAATGTTCACGGTGCACTCCGACCAGTCCTGTCCTCCATGCAGCCAAAGGAAACGCGTGCCGGTGCTGCTGATGCCTAATTATTAAATCAAGTCGGATTTAACCGTGAAAATACAGGATTTTCAAAAGTGCGAATATAAAGGGAGAGAAGCACTTTTGAAAATCCTGTATTTTCACGGTTAAATCCGACATGATT
Source organism: Doryteuthis pealeii (assembly GCA_023376005.1). NCBI lineage: Eukaryota > Metazoa > Mollusca > Cephalopoda > Myopsida > Loliginidae > Doryteuthis > Doryteuthis pealeii. Next base: position 41,412 of record JALAJA010000385.1, on the reverse strand, counting down.
TAATATGAAATAAATAAATAAATATATGAAAGAAAGAAAGAAAGAAAGAAATAAAGAAAGACTCCCCCCTCTCTCTCTCTCATTCTCTCTCTCTCTCTCACCATGGAAACCGGCTACCTGTTGCAGTTGACCTAAAGAAGAAGAAGAAGAAGAAGAAGAAGAAACACCTTTTACGAGTTTTAAATCTTATTATAATGGAGATTGTGTGTTTTTCTGTCTGTAACCGAAACTATATTACTACTCAAGTCACAATTCCCTTAGTTATTTACGTCACATTCTCCATGATTCTATTTCTATTTAAACCTCAATTAATGATAAAACTGTTTGACATTATTAATACTGTTGGCCTTAACTAAATACTAATAACATGCAATTGTATTTATATATACAACAAAATACCAGTTTTCAGTGTAAACGTAAAGCTAATTTGCATATTGATATTAAAAAAACTGATTTTAATAAAAATGTGCTTGGTATTATTGATTTCTAATTGTTTGGTTTTATCTTAATGAATATGAGTAAAAATCTCTTCAATAAATCCTAAAAGAAATTCATTAACAAGAAGAAATAATTGTAATTTTATTCTTTATTTTAACTAAATAGTTAAATTAGGAAAATTTAGCATTGAAAAACGAAAGTGATGAAAGAGTAAGTTTCAGTTGTTCTATTTTCCGATTATACCCCCTCCGTTTCAAATCTTTTTATCTGAATTCTTAATTAGTTTCATTAGCCTTTCTGATTTAATCTATTTTATTACATTTAAACTTAAATACTTGCACCCGGAGGGTGCATATATTTGCTAGTAATAATAATAATAATAATTTATTCTTCTCATTATTAAAAACTTGTTAAAAGAACAAGAAAAAGGAATGTACTTAGAGTCAGATTCTTTGCTTTAATTCTAAGTACATTGAAAATAGGCAAAGTTTGAGTCGACAAGTCTAATCCATTTCATTTAGGATGACCGACTAAGCCAAGTGAACGTCGCCTGGTCGTCATAGTAACCTCGGAGACGAAGAGGAGGGTAAAGTACTAAGAGGCTTGGCACACCGCTTGCTTCTTTCTTTCTTTCTTTCTTTCTTTCTTTATTTATTTATTTATTCTTTATTTCTCACTTTTACGAAGTTTGAATTTAAGTAAATATTCAATCGCATTTAAACTTGGAAAATTACTTATTATTATTATTATTATTATTATTATTATTATTATTTATATATTTTTAAATATTCTAAAAAGTATTCTTAAACTGTTCTTGTTTGCAACGAGTACTTCCACTTCAAGTGTTCCCTAGCCCCGTCGGCATCCCCCTTTGTCCGGAAAACTCGTTTGCAACGAGTACTTCCCCTTTACGTGCCCCCCATCCGTGAGCAGTCTCCCATCGCGGGTACTCTCGTTTGCAACGCGTACTTCCCCTTTAAGTTCTCCCTAGCCCCGTCGGCATCCCCCTTTGCGTCCTTAGCAGCCTAAATTGCCTGGAAATTCACGTTTTTTATTATAATGTACCAAAATTATAAATGTACCAAAATTATAAAATTTAAATCAATTAAAGAAAATATATATTGTAGTTAATTCATTAAAGATTAAAAAAAGGTTTGAAAATATCTGTAATCCTTTTTACATAACCCGTATATAAACGTCACTTTTATATTTGTGTATATTTTGATACTATTCATATATTAATACATTAACACTTACCTGTTTAAGACGAGCACGGTATCCTCAGTTTCGTTAATAAAAGATGTGAAAAATAGCGTATTTATTTTGATTTGGGGATTCCATTAAAATCTGCTAGAATATTTGTAGGGGTTTAAGGTTTGTGCATAATAAATCTCAGCAAATAAATATACAATATAATTCGAAAATATATTTTTATATTTCTTGTTTATTTGCATACTCACTTGAGGATAATGATTTTATTTGATGTATCAACAGTTCTTTCCTTTTTTTAATCAAATAAGACAACATAGTGAAACTCTAGATAGCTTTTATATATTTATCTTTTTCATTGATCCTAGCTTTTCTATCGATAGTTTTTGAATTGTTATGTATGCGTCTTTTTTTTGTCCAAAACTGAATTTTATTTCAAAGTAAAATCCCCTGTTATTGTTACATATTAATTGGATCCCTATTACTTTTTAAGGTAGTATAGAAATCCTTATGGCGATCAGTACAGCTGATGGCCTTGAGAGTGAGTGACAATGCTTGACCTCACTCTCACCTTGCGTAATAAAGTAATTGCTCGTACTATTAAATGTAAACACTTCACGGCTATTTTGGCTTGATTTTCCGCTGAATTGTCATATATCTAGAAAAAGGCCCTGCAGCCATATTAATGTTTGCTTGCTTGCTTGCTTGCTTGCTTGCATGGGTTTTACGGCATGCCAACCCTTGTTGGGGAATTTTATGCCGAACACATTATGTTTTATTCATTCTTCCAAGTGGATAGTTGGTTGGATTTTACGGTATGTCAACTCTTGTTGAATTATTTTATGCCGAAGACACTTTGTTTTATTCATACTGGCAAGTGGTTGGTTGATTGGTTGGTTAGTGGATTTTATGGCATGTCAACCCTTATTGGGTCATTTTATGTCGAAGACGTTTTTGTTTTATTTATTCTTGATGGGTATTCATTTTTTTAAAACTCAATTTTTAACACATTTTTTAAACATGTTTTTCTATTCCACCCATAGATGGGACCTTAAAAGGTATTACCTCTCTGGGTCAGAGTTGACCTGAGGTAATGACAGTTAAGGGGTACTCCACATTCTTCAGAGTTCCAGAATTTGAACTGTACCATCAGATAGAGTTTAACCTCATAAAAAAAGGGCTGGGGCTTGCAATAAGTGCAATAGGGTTAGGACAGTCATAAATGGGCTAGGGCTTGACGTGACCAGCCGACTGAACGGAAGAGGCCTCTCCGACCACCTGTCTAGACTAAGTAAGGGCCAAAGTGGAGTGTCGCATGTCACAATACTATTGGAGTGGGATAAAGGAAAACAGTTATAAAAAGCAAATAAACAAAAACAGAAAAGAAAAACGAATAGAATTGCATTAAAATTTATTTTATTCCGTTCTTCGTTTATTTCTTATTTTATTCATTTCTTATTTCTTTTCCTTCCTTCCCTCCCACCCTCCTCTCCTTCCATTCTTCTTTTTTTTCTTCTTTTTTCTTTCTCTCTTTCCTTCTTCCTTCTTTTTTTACCAATTCATTTGATCTTTTTCCTTTTCTTCTTTGCGTTTACGTTTTTCCTGAACCATTTGATTATTTTTTTCTTTCGTTCTTTTATTTATTGCTTTATTGTTTTATCATTATCTATTTTGCTTTACTTGGTTTGTCCGTTCAATAGATACACACACACACACACACACACACACACACACACACACACACACACATATATATATATATTGATATATATATATTGATTGATAGATAAAAAGGATATGCTACACACCAGAAAAATATAGGAAAGAACGAAAGAGAAAAGAAAGTGGAGGAACGATAGAGCGAGGGGAAGCAATAATGCCAATATATTTGAAAGGAATTGAATTAAAAGATGAAAAGAAGGAAGAATAGAAAGAAAGCGTGATAGTGAGGGAGAGAGAGAGAGAGAGAAATAGAGAGAAAGAGAAAGAGATAGAGGGGAGAGGAAGAGGAAGAGGAGAAAAGAAGTTAAATCAAGATTATTATACTTTTTACATATCGAAATATTTGCAATAGCAAAAGTATATATATATATATATATATATATATATATATATATATATATATATATACAGATCAAGCGTTGTAATAGTTAAATTATCATACAGTGTTATATCCACACGCCCCGCTCGTAATAATAATTATCATAATAGTAATATGATGATGACTGAGTTCGCACTCACCCCAGTTATTCTAATTTCTCAAGTAAGATAAATATCAAATACTAATTATAAAGTATTTCCCCTTATTTATTGGTTTTATTTATTTCATTATTGTCACCTTTTCTTTTCTTTTTTGCTCTACTACATCTTTATCACTTTGATCTGATGTTGACCGACGATTCCTCGAATCTCTGTACAGGAGAAAACGCAAATAAGATTACGATTGCCTTTTGACCACGGCTTGATGGAAACGGTCGCCGTATAGATTTCTCCGACTCCAACATTCCTATATAAGAAACAAAATAATAATAATAATAATAATAATAATAATAATAATAATAATAATAATAATAATAATAATAATGTGATCCACTGGGAATTATGCAAACAATTAGATTTTTAATGATATAATAGGGGATTAAAGTTCTCGTAAGCATCACGGGTCGCCACCCACGGCCAACAGGTAGCCCCACTGGAGAAGTTTTACCCCTCTGCAGAGGTGCTGTTGGTGTATTCTAACGCCCATGCCAACAGGGCGGACTAGAAAGTTTTTTCAACTTTAGATGCAAGTAATTTTTAGTTTTTAATTTAATAAAAATATTTTTCATATCCACGCGAGATTAATTTAAGAAAAAAAGATGCAATTCAAAATCAGGCAAAAATAAGTTGTGTTTAGTTTCCTTAACCAATACACATTTTTTTAATGCTATCTTCAGTTTATTTTGATAGATTTTTTATCTTATCCGTTGATAAAGATTTGAATGAAACCGGCTATAATTTAAAATTAACTTTGAGAGAAATTCCTTTTTCGACCCACAAATATCAGCTGATTCTTTCATCAGTTGATTACTGACATTTGTATGGTGGGAACGACTATTTTATTCTCGGATGCTTGCATTTCTTTGTATATTTTATTTGTAAACAAAACGTTGGCACTCGGATTGTTTTCATTCCAAAAAAATTTTTCTAACATTTTTTGTTACGAATTTAAATACCTAAATTAAAAATAATCAATTGAGATATTTAACCATTTTATAACATTAGTCCAACAGTTCTTAAAAAGAGCTTTAAAACAATTTGCAATGGAATTGATGCGGGGAATGAAGGGTTTCTCACCTGTGGGGTAGGACCATATTCGCTGTCAATCCAGAGCCCCCTACATAAAGATAGCACCTTGTAAGTTGAACCGGTAACGGGTTCTTAAAAGACACAGAAATTGGTGTCAAAACGTTCAGTTTGATAGAACCTGGAGCCTGCAGGAAAAACAAAAAGGTTTCAATAAAATAAGAAGCAAATAGAATAAATATTAAATAAATAAATAAGAACTGGATAATGATTAAACAATTGAAAAAGTGTTTTTAGTTATGAACATTTCCACACACCATCAGTAAAATCACCTATAGTGATGAGTCATTTTAATTCATATACATAATATATATATATATATATATATATATATATATATACATGATAAAACACTGCGTAGAATTATGGAATCTTGTGTTATTCTTACCCATAAAACCATACCCCAAAGACAAGGTTTCTTTAATATATCCCCTTATCTAGCGACTCTTATTATCAGAAACCATAAAATCCCCTTCACATAACTTTTTCCGTTATTTACGTCCCATTAAATTAAATTTTGGTTTATTGTTTTGTTTTATGAATAAGATCTTTTCCGTTTTATTTTGTTTTTGTTTTCGGTTTAAAATAATACCTTACATTAGATCCAAATCGCTTAACATTATCTAAAATAATAACCAATTCCTCCCATAACCTTTTTTACTTTATATATAAAAACAGAACACAATAAATATTTAATCATTTATTAAAATACAGAACTTAATAATAATAATAATTAGAAATTTAAAAATAATTAATCGTAAAAAAAAAAATATATAAAAAACTCCTTTTCTAAAATATCATCATATTCCGCTCATAACTTTTTCACTTTATATATAAAAACTAATTACAGTAAATATCTAATCATTTATGAATTACAGAACTTAAAAATAAAATTTAAATAATAAAAACAATTAATCGTATAAAATTCCTTTACTAAAAGTCTTTTGAATTCCAACCGTCACATTTCTTAACACCCATCCCCTTCCGTTTAAATTGCTTCGTCTTGTTGCCAACATCTCAAAAATTCGCTACATTTGTTGACAAAAGATATACATGGAACATGACCGACATATATATGGCGCGAAATGCCCACGTTGGTGAATATTGTAACGTCTTTCGTTTTTTGCAGTATTAAGGTTTTTTTTTTTTGTTTTGTAAACTCATTTTGACTTTCCTCTCCGACCTAAACAACTACGGGAGTGAATGAGCTCTGATGATGATTTTTGTAAAATCGAAATATTGATCAGTATCAGCTATGATTATATTATAAATTGTTTTCTTCTTTAACAGCATTGTGTGATGTTTTCATTCCACCTTTTCTTACTCATATATATATATATATATATATATATATATATATATACAGTTTGAAATATTGCAATATTATCCAATGAATACGTATATATATATATATATATATATATATATATATATATATATATATAAAGATTAAAATATTGCAATATTATCCAATATATATATATATATATGTGTGTGGGGGGTATAAATATATATTAAAATAAGGAAGTGAAACAGTATATCGGAGAAGAAATTTGAAAAAAAAAAAGCACCCACACAGATTTTATTTGCTAATATTGTATTTATTGGCTAATATTTCAAATAATGGGACGGTTAATATATTTTCCAAAGATATTAGTCCGAAAGTGACTGAGTTCGAACTCGTTTTCTACGATAATGCAGTCCACTTCGTTAACCACTACACTACATTACGGTCAACATCACTGAAGCTAAGCAGCAATGAGCCTGTTCACAACTTAATTGGGTGACCATTTAAAGAACACCAGGAAGTGTAAGCAACTTGAGCCCTTTGTTTATCAAAATGAATTGATTCGGCATTAAATGACTTGAAAAGGGTTGATATGCCGTAAAACAAAAACAACCGACCATAATTCCTGTAGTACTTACTTTTATGCTCAATGAGGGCTTTTTCAATCGGAAGTCTCTGTTTAGTGTAATAAGTTGTTTGGTTTCATCCACTTCAAGAAGACACCGAATGGTTATATTGCAATGATCCATTAGTTTTGGAGCGTAATCTGTGTACCTGCTCAGACCGGCGATTGTTTCGGCTTTAATAAAATGATAAAATCAATAAACAAAAGAATGCATAATATCAGTAGAATATGACATGAGTGTATATGTTATGTAATGTTACGCCCTGTGATAAATAATGTCTGATGAATAATGAATCGTTAGGAAGAAAACACACACTAAATATCGGAAAGAGAAAAAAGTAAATATATCAGAGAGAGAGAGAGAGAGAGAGAGAGAGAGAGAGAGAGAGAGAGAGAGAGAGAGAGAGAGAGAGAGAGAGAGAGAGAAGGGGGATGGGAAGCAATATCACTATACATCAAACGCTTATCGTCTGCTTCAATGGTATTGATAGAAAGGAGGATGAATGAAAGAAATAGTAGCGAGAGAGAGAGAGAGAGAGAGAGAGAGAGGGGGGGAGAGATATGGGGAGAGAGAGAGAGAGAGAGAGAGAGAAGGAGTGAAAGAGAGAGTGAGAGAGGAGGGAATGGGAGGCAATAGCACTATGCATCAGACGCTTATCGTTTGCTTTAATAGTATTGATAGAAGAAAGGAAGAAAAAAGAAATACAAGGGAGAGAGATGTCGGAATGGGAGGATATAACACTATACTTTACACCAGACACTAATCGTTTGCTCCAATGAAATTGACAGACGGAAGTAAGTAAAAAAGAAATTAGAGGGAGGGAGAAAGAGGTGGGAAAGGACGCTATAATACTGTGCATTACATCAGACGCCTATGCTGCTGATATTATTATTTATACTGGCCTTTTCTGGTCATACCTAAGCATTACTACTTGGATCCTCTTGGACGACGGACATTAGGATTCTATATCACAGGACTTATTCACTTACCAAAGGATTCTATAACTCAGGACTTACTTACTTATTTACTTTAAGTTCTTTACAACTGACCAAGGATGGCGGCCAGATACTTAACAGTGGTAACCTTCCAGCACCAGTGAACCTGGTACCCGGTTGTGTGACCGATAACGTAAGCTCAATTACGAGAACTCTAGCGGTAGGTACGAGATTCGAGGACCTCTGAAAATAGTTTTTTTTTTACTAACGAGAAGAAAGTCCCTTTGGTTTGAATTCCGAGTTTTCCTTCTCCTAGACTGGCTGCCTAATAAAGTTTTCTCTATTTACCAATAACTGGAGGAGAATAATTGAATTCGTATATTTCCTAAGGGTATTAGTTCTATGTGAAATGCAAACAGCCGCATCAAGGATTTGAACTCATGTTCATGTGTCCATTTCCTACGAAGGTAACCATTACACCACGCACCTTCAAGTATGAAAGTCTTTTCTAGAACGGAATTATACAGGGTGATCCCCCCACCCCCCAAAAAAAAACCCAGAACCTAAAAGGTTTTTTTAGGGGTCACCCTGTATATATACTATTAGTGATGCAGACTACCAAAATTCTGCTTTTGGGGGTCACCTTGTATTTATTGATATACTTACAGGCATTTGGTTTCAGAACCGATTTTAGGGGGATTTTTGAGAGTACATGGGCAATCACTCCAGTATAATAGACTGACATGGTCATTAGGCTTCCATTAAGGGTTCGAGATTCACTTGATTTGTTCTTCAGTTCCAGTTTTGTGCTGAAATCAACGCCAAGTGGTGTATCTTTGTCAACTATTAGCTTAACTTCGACATCCTGTTAAATACAAATAAAAAAATCATTTTATCAGATTAAGAATTAAAAATTGATATTTTTTCGTAATTAAAAAAAATATTCTTAGTGTTGAAGAATATTCATCAACTTCTGATTAATAAGCAAAACTTGTGATTTATTAAAAGTAATGTTCTGGTGCCAAATCGGTGATTGAGCGTGATTTAGGATTGTCCCATAAAACTGTTAACTATTCCTGTGTAAATTTTTTTTTATTGTTTAAAGTTTTTGTAAATAAAAAAAATATTTTAATATAAAACGTGTCTTTCGTTTATAGTTTTATAATTTTTAAAAAGTCACAATGACACCATAACAAACAACCGGATTTTGACTGTGTAGATGAGGAGCATATCCTTCTGAATCTGGGTCGCGGCTGGGGTGCTTAAAGGTGTCATGGTCCAAAAAATATTATATGTCCATCATTTAAGCAAAAAACAAAAACAAAATAAAAAACAATAAAATATATGTTGCAGATCAAATTTACAAGAACAAAACTGGTTTTAAACAATTAGGATATTTCGGACTGTTATCCTCATTTTTATTACGTATAAATACAGCGTTCAGGTCACTGTAACCTCGGACTCTGTTTTAGGTGTTTTTTTTTTAATTATTTTAATTACCTTAAAAGAAATTGTCTTCAAACCTAGTTTTGGAATCTAATCGTTATATGTTCTCCCAACTGACAAAGTCCTTAGTCTGCAACAATCTTTCACAAAAGTATTACTCTCTTCTTAACAGCAAAACTCCTACTATCGTTCTCTCTCAGTCTGGGGGGGGGGGACATACTCTTAAATACACAGTTTAATATGTACATCTGGGCTTCTTACTCTGGTCTGGCATTGCCCGTTTAGAACTTCAATATTCACCAGCATTTTGATTGTATACTTATTAAATATACTTACTAAATATACTTATTAAATATACTTACTAAATATACTTATTAAATTGTATACTTACATCAGCTTTACTTTCAATCATATCTTTACCCCGAGCACCGCTCAGCATTGCTCGAGTTATGGAATTACGCTCCTCAGCTGTGCCTAAAATCAAATTTTAATGAACGCTCATTTAAAATTTATATATATATATATATATATATATATATATATATATATATAGAGAGAGAGAGAGAGAGAGAGAGAGAGAGAGAGAAAGGGTCTGGACAGTTTGAGGAAGGGTTGAAACCATTCAGAACACTGCACTGCTGCAATCTGCCAGAATACTCAGAAGAGTCCTGGAGACCTGAGGAGACTTGCTGTCACTCAGACTCCAGTGAAAGACCATCAGCTAATGCTGATGTGAAAACTCAAAAGGAGTAAATAATAATAATAATCTATTAATAATGGAGATTCGTTTCCGGTTTTTGTCTGTAACAAAAATTACCTCACTGCTTACGTCACATTACCCAAAATCGTCATAACATAGAATAAATACACACTAAATTTGAACATGCAACATTAGATATTCCTCATTATTTTTTTAAAACAAGTTTTAATAAATACATGACTGGTATTATGTATTTATATATAGTTTGTTTTATTTTAATACATATTTAAAGTTTACATTTCAAATTGTTTTATTTTTTAATCCTTTAATGAATTTGATGATTTTACTCACTTAGGGTACAAACTCGCTAACATTGAATTTTTTTTACTCCCACCCCTCAGGCAATATGTTTTAAAAATCTATTTGTACCCGGAGGGGTTTTTTATTTTGTATTAGTAATAATAATAATCCTTGTTAAGTAATTATAGCTTCAAGTAACTATTCTTAATACATTTCCTCAAGCGTGCTCCTGATATCCCCAACAGAGTACTATTAAATCTGAACACCCATTAAAATTGACCTTATGGCACATCCTGCTCGTGCGTAAAGGTTGGAAATTAAGGCAGAAATGTTTTCGAAGCGAGGAACATAAAAGTATTTTAATGGGTGTTCAGATTTAATAGTACTCTGTTGGGAATATCAGGAGCACTCTTGAGGAAATGTATTAAGAATAGTTACTTGAAATTATAATTACTTAACAAGGATTATTATTATTATTATTATTATTATTATTATTATTATTATTATTATTATTATTGCTTTCATGTTCCTTGCTTCGAAAACATTTCTGCCTTACTTTCCAACCTTTACACACGAACAGGATGTGACACAAGGTCAATTTTTAAAGCGGGTTTAATAGTTTTCCTTCTCCTAGACCAGTGACCATACCAAGGTTAAACAGCCCAGTCTGCCCTACTATTTTATCCAATAGAAGACTAGTTGGATATATACTTTTCCCACCAGTATTAGCGCTATGTGAAATGCATGCAAACAGCCTCGTCCAGGATTTGAACTCTGGTCGCAGTGTCCATTTCTTATAACGACAACCAATATACACAAGCGCCTCTCCTTTCGAGATAGTAAAGGGTAAAAGTCTTTTTCTTCTTCTTTTTTTAAAATTGGTCAATAGTCACAGTAGAACATATGACGTCCTGAGGGTCCACAAAGGACCCCCCCCCCACACACACACACACTTTTTTGGTTATCAACGTGATGCCTGTCATCCATGCCACTGAAATATGTTATCAGACCCTCACATCTTTATTTTCCGAACGACATGTGTAGTGTCGTGAAAAAAGCAAAAAATCTAAAATAGCATTTACCAGTGATTTGGACACAGACATAAAGTCTTTCTTTCAGGAGTCTAATATCACTTAACGAGTATTATCAGTTCTGAATACATAGAAAGTTTTTTCATGTTTTTTTTTTTATGAGAAAGACATGTTGTAGGTAGGTAACCAGTCTAGGAGAGGGATAACTCTGAATTCAAAATTCCCTCCAGCTATGGGTTAAATAGTAGGGCAGACTGGGTCCTTCAGCCTTGGGTAGGTAACCAGTCTAGTAGAGGGATAACTCTGAATTCAAAATTGCTGAGGTCGGTCGTTGATTGGGTTTGTGGCAACCCTTGATGCACCAATTCTTTCCTATCGACTGAGCCAAAAAGTGTGGATGGTCCAACACAAGCCTTCACCACTATAAACAAATCACTGTGTGGGTGTTCATTGTGTGTGTGAACCCACATGCGTCGAAAATCGACCAGAGTGTCCATAATATATATATATATAAAGGAAGAAATGTGTATGAATTTCATGCAAGCAATTATAAATATAAATGATGTTTCCATGTTTAGTCACTACTAAATGACGAATTATAAGTAGATTCAGAAATTCACGGACACGAATGATTTTGTTAATGAAATATGATAATTGCCTAGTTAAAGGAGGACAGTTAACAGGTTCTTGGAAAAACTACTTGTGACTTTATCGAGAAATAACCCTATAAACAGGGTCATTCGTTCTCTTTCTCTGTCTACTTTAATAAAAAAGCTAACAAAAAATCTCACAACGAAATACACATCATATATATATATATATATATATATATATATATATAAAACCTGGCCAGAGGTAGCTGCTAAAAATGGTATAACTGCACTGATGAGAGGTGATACCTCGAAACACGCGTCTGTAGTTTACTCTATTATTATACGCTCCCAATTTCGGTTGAGCACTTTATTTAGAAGGGATTTAATTGCAAAATTCACCGTATTCGGCGTTCAGCTAATACTCACTTTGTTTACAAAGTTTGAGACCTCTAGGTGAATTCATTTCCACTTAGAAATGTAGCGATTAAATAGCCTGCTATACTTGGCAGCTGACTGTGGCCGTATGGGTCAGAGGTTTGGCGAGCGTAAGTTCGTTCGGGTCTCGAACCCGGCCAGAGGTAGCTGTTAAAATGGTATAACTGCACTGATGAGAGGTGATACCTCGAAACATGTTTCTGTAGTTTACTCTCTCTCTCTCTATATATATATATATATATATATATAAAGAGAGAGAGAGAGAGAGAGAGAGAGAGAGAGAGAGAGAGAGAGAGAGAGAGAGAGAGAGAGAGAGATGGGTGAGTGGGATATTTATAAGTAAACAGTGACCAGTATCATTGATAGAGCATTCATATCTAAGTTATGGTAGCGTGGACATTGAGTCAAAGGCGCCACGTTACTGACAATTTCTCAACTCAACGATCTTCAACCCAAGTCTCTCTCTCTCCCTCTCCCTCTCTCTCTATATATATATATATATATATCATTGGCAATTCAGTCTCGAAAGACTTTGATAAAAGTTTTTGTGTGCCCCTGAGGTTGCAGTGCCTCCTGTGACTATGAAGTCCTATGTTTGAGAAACATTCTCGACCACAGATTTTGCATTTGTAGGTTGTCCCTGTAGATGATGATGTCCCGATGCTTTGTTGCCGTTGCTTTCTTATGGACCTCTTAGCTTCATGATGTTGTATCAGGGTGAATTATGACGTGTACAGGCCTCTATGGAGATTCTGCCGCCACCGAGGGCGGTCTTGAGCCAAATTTTCTCAGCTGGAAGGGACAATGCCAAAGCACCTGAGATCATTTTTGCAGACATCCTTGAATCGCAGTAGGGGGCGACCAATCTGTCTTTTACCAGATGTTATCTCTCCATACAGGATGTCTTTCGGGATTCGTCCATCATCCATATATATATATAAAGGATATATACCTTTTCACAGCACACTTTCGAAGGCACAAAAGCACACTATCAAAGGCTGAAGACCAAATAATCTACTTGAAAAAGGCCCATTCACCGTCATTTAAAGAACTGTTAACACAGGCGAGAAGCTTCTAAAATAGCATCCCCCATCACTTATCACAGAACGGTCGAGGAAAGACGAGAAACTACCGAGACGAAGTGTCTTATCAACATTTCCTACCGACGAACAGAATACACCTGTTATCACCATTACTCAAAGAACTCTGCTCAACTCACAGATAAGTCTCGTAGCAAATACCAATAAAATTTGAAACAAGTTCTTGTATTATTTGTCAATACATGTATTAAATTTCCAATTGTGTGTTTGTCTTCTTTGTCCTAATTTGCCTACAAATTTGCCTACAACTACGGAGAAATAAGAGCTCCTTCGAAACCCGTAAATACTCTTAACATAGCTGAAGGGAAAATAGTTGGATTCCTACTTTTCCCAAGGGTATTAGCGCTATGGGAAAAGTACACAGTTTCCTCTTGGATTAATTGTCGTGTCCATTTCCTACAACGATAACCGTTACGCGATATATATATATATATATATATATATATATATATATATATATATATATATGAATTTAAACACAGGTTTAAATAAAATGAGTGGTAAGTTTATTAGTCGACACTGCAGTGTTTCGATCGATTAAGTAGGTCTTCATCAGGGCTTTTGTTGATATAAGGAAGAGTAGAAAAATCAACAAAAGCCCTGATAAAGATCTACTTAAGAGATCAAAACACTGCAGCATCGGCTAAAAAACTTACCACTCATTTTATTTAAACCTTTTTTTTCAAATTTCTCACTATACTACATACCGTCGGATTCACTTCCATTTCTCTTCACACACACACACACACACATATATATATATATATATATATATATATATATAGAGAGAGAGAGAGAGAGAGAGATATCACATTATACAGAGACATAGACGAATATAATACCTAAATAAACTGACAAGTGAATGCAGACACCCAATGAGTACACGCACACACAGAGATACACAAATACACACACACACGCACACACACACACGCGCGCGCACACACACATACACACCAATAAAGAGCTGTTTATCTGACTAACCGTGTTGTAGACACTTTGACAAGAATCTTAAGCATTGACCCTCGTGATAACCCAGGAAGAAAGAGCTGTGTTATGAAAATTAATGCTTACCGAATATGGACAAAAGTGGGTAGAGACCAATGACGATCGCCCTAGTGATAACTGAGACTTTGATAATTATAATGTAGGAATACTGTCAGTAATGTTGATGCTGATTATATATCATTGTTGATGCTGATTATATATCATTGTTGTTGTTGTTAATAATAATAATAATAATAATAATAATAATAATAACTTGTCATCTCGTGGATTTTGCCGTCCCGGCCGATCACCGAGTGAAAATGAAAGAGGGCGAAAAAAAATACTTGGACCTTGCTAGAGAATTAAGAAAACTATGGAACCTGAATGTAAAGGTCGTGCTAATTGATTTGGTGTCCTATGAACGGCATCCAGGGGTCTGGAAAAGAGTGTGGATGAACTGGAAATCAGAGGAAGAATCGAAAACATCAGGACTACAGCTTTGTTAAGATCGGCTGGAATACTCAGAAGAGTCCAGGAGACCTGAGGAGACTTGTGGACCACCGGCTTAGTAAAACTGATTTGATATACAGAGAAATTGAGTTAAGAGCAGAATGAATTAAACTCATAAATAACTGCACTGTGTATATTTCTATAATAGTTGGTTGGTTGGTTGGTTGGTTGGTTGGATTTAACGGCATATCAACCCTTGGCTTATTTTATGCCGTCGACGAATTTATTTTAATTCATTCCTTGTTGGGTATTTACATTTTTTAAAGCTCATTTTTAAAAACATTTTTCAAAACTCATTTTTTATCAATTTAACCCATAGATGGGACCTTTACAGGTACTACCATTCAGTCACCATGATACTTTCCATTGTAGAGTGGCTAACACCCCTTCAGCAATCTACCAGATGTCATGCCTCATCGCCTTAAATAGTCCACGATTAATGACTTCAACAGTTGATTAATAAACTGATTAATCTTCGGACTAACCTTACCGCGTTTGACTATTCCACATTTGACCCTCCTCTATTTCTTGTAAGTTGTCTTGTTAATTGTTATGTAACTTATTATTCTGTTTTTTTTTTTCTTTGTCTGTATCAGTTAGCACCGGATACTGGTGCTAGATAAATATATTAAGCACTCAATTTCTACTGTGTATCACTCCACCTCGACGATACAACACCTTTCGGTTATTTCCTATAACTCCAACCTAAAAAAGAGGGAACTACTCTGAATGAATTTTATCTGCAAATTAATCTACCCATTATTTTCCCATTAAACTAACCCTAACCCTAAACCCGTCTTCTTTTTTTCTAGAATAAATAAATAATCAATAAAATTAATTCAGAGTGGTTCCCCTTTTTTAGGTTGGAGTTATAGGAAATAACCCACTTTTCTTAAGAATTACGGGTCACCAACCGCGGCAAAATAGGTGACCCCCATTTGGTGGGGCAGTCTTACTTATCTGCAAAGGTACGGTCAGCGTATTCTATAGTTCCGGCTGACAGGGATTTTTATGAGGGTCTGGTAATCTGTTGGTATTTATGTTTTTGGTGAACAGTGTTTTTTTTTTTGTTTGTTGTTGTTTGTTTATTGATTTTAACGGCATATCAACCCGTCTGGGGTTATATCTTGCCTAACGGTTAGGAAGTTATACATATCATGTATTTATATTTATACTTTTAGTAATTGGTTTTAAAAATGTGTTAGCATTATTGGGGTTATGTTGTATGGTATTGATTTGTTTCATGCCTAGATTCTATGGTATAATTTTATTTCCCTCAAAAAAGAGAGAATATCCTCCATGTTGACATTTTCAAACAGATCTTTCATATGGTTTGCTTTAAAATAACGGTTTCTGATGTGAGCAAGAAACCTGCATTCCATGAATAAGTGTTTAACTGTCAAAGGTGTTTGACATGTTCCACATTGTTGTTGTTCTTGTTTGAGTATATAGGAGTGCGTTAGTCTTGTATGACCAATGTGTAATCGGGACACAATGACTTGTTCCTTTCTAGACTTCCGTAAAGTTGGTCTCCAGCCTCCCAAGGTGGGTTTGATTAGGAATAGTTTATTGTGGATGTTGTTATTCCAATGTCGTGAACAGTGATGTAGGACAAAGCGTGATAAATCTCCTTGTGGTTTTCATATGCAACGATGCAATCCTTTTTAATTGCGTTTGTAATACAATACTGAGATTGAAATTGTGAATGTAAACAAGACGATACTTTAGTCCACTCCCTACAAGGCACAATGAAATACAGAAGAGAAACACTAAAATCAGATAGAGAGATTTTGAGACCAAACAAAAGACATAAAAGTGTCACCACAAGGTAGTTAAACTTGCAAAGAGAGACGCAACTGGAGATTCGTGATGTCATCTACAATTAGATAAAAGAGATTGTTAAAATCAGCTAGAATACTTAGGAAAGTCCTGTAGATCTGAGAAGAATTGCTCTCACTCTAATGAAAAACCACCTATTAAAACTAGTGAGAAGAAGAAGAAGAAGAAGTGTTGAATCCATCCAGATCACAGCAGCGTTAAATTCTGCTAGAATAATTCGAAGAATTCTGGAGACTTGTTGTCTCTCAGATCGCAATGAAATAACCAGTTAGAGTTGGTGTGAGTAAGATTGGAACGGTCTCCAAAGGTCGGAAAAAGAATTTAGGTGAATCGGAAATCAGAGGAAGAATCGACACCATCCAAACTACAGCACTGTTAAGATCGGCTAGAAGAGTTCTGGAGACCTGAGGAGGTAACTCAGCCTCCAGAGTACCACCGTCTACGATAGGTGGGAAAAACCCGATAATAATAATAATAATAATAATAATAATAATAATAATAATAATAATAATGTCTTCTCAAGAATTAAATCACTTGGAAAAGAAAATGCGTGTGTGCCGCCAAAAGTCAAAATCCCCACAAACCGGGAGCTTTTCATTCAATATCTCCCTACGACTCACATCCACACACATGAGATTTGCGGGTGTGCAGTTAAACGAACAAGTCGAAAATAGGCTGCTTTCTTTTAAAACTTTCAATCGTAAGTTTATAGAATATTTAAATATTAATAATAATAATAATAATAATAATAATAATAATAATAATAATAAAAATGTCTTCTCAAGAATTAAATCACTTGGAAAAGAAAATGCGTGTGTGTAGCCAAAAGTCAAAATCCCCACAAACCGGGAGCTTTTCATTCAATATCTCCCTACGACTCACATCCACACACATGAGATTTGCGGGTGTGCAGTTAAACGAACAAGCCGAAAATAGGCTGCTTTCTTTAAAACTTTCAATGGGAAGTTTTTAGAATATTTAAATATTAATAATAATAATAATAATAATAATGTCTTCTCAAGAATTAAATCACTTGGAAAAGAAAATGCGTGTGTGTAGCCAAAAGTCAAAATCCCCACAAACCGGGAGCTTTTCATTCAATATCTCCCTACGACTCACATCCACACACATGAGAATTGCGGGTGTGCAAATAAACGAACAAGCTGAAAATAGGTTGCTTTCTTTTAAAACTTTCAATGGGAAGTTTTTAGAATATTTAAATATTAATAATAATAATAATAATAATGTCTTCTCAAGAATTAAATAACTTGGAAAAGAAAATGCGTGTGTGCAGCCAAAAGTCAAAATCCCCACAAACCGGGAGCTTTTCATTCAATATCTCCCTACGATTCACATCCACACACATGAGAATTGCGGGTGTGCAATTAAACGAACAAGCTGAAAATAGGTTGCTTTCTTTTAAAACTTTCAATGGTAAGTTTTTAGAATATTTAAATATTAATAATAATAATAATAATAATAATAATAATAATGTCTTCTCAAGAATTAAATCACTTGGAAAAGAAAATGCGTGTGTGCAGCCAAAAGTCCAAATCCCCATAAACCGGGAGCTTTTCATTCAATATCTCCCTACGATTCACATCCACACACATGAGAATTGCGGGTGTGCAGTTAAACGAACAAGCCGAAAATAGGCTGCTTTCTTTAAAACTTTCAATGGTAAGTTTTTAGAATATTTACATAATAATAATAATAATAATAATGTTTTCTCAAGAATTAAATCACTTGGGAAAGAAAATGCGTGTGTGCAGCCATAAGTCAAAATCCCCACAAACCGGGAGCTTTTCATTCAATATCTCCCTACGAGTCACATCCACACACATGAGAATTAGGGTTAGGGGTTAGGGTTAGCGGTAGTCAACTTTACCACGAGGTTTTACGAGTTTGAGTAAATATCTATCTATCTTCCCCTTTTCGAGTGCTCCTCGTTGCAAACGTGAGTACATGCGATGGGGCGGCAGCGCACTTAAAGGGGAAGTACTCTTTGCAAACCAACTACTTGTACCTATGACCCACTGAAACAAGCTGCTCGCTATCACTTTGCACATTATCAATGTTTGACTTTAAATTCACTTGTTCTCTTTCGTAGTCCTATCCACGGCATATAGTGTCTAGATCTCTTGGTATTTCTACTCTATTTTCTCGGCAGGGTTAGGGTTAGGGTTATAGTTACGGGTTAGGGTTAGCGGTAGCCAACTTCAACACGAGTTTTTACGAGTTTGAAGCACTGGCACTCCACAATACAGACAACGAGGACAATAGTCCGAATAATCGAAATAATAGTAATTATCAAGCGTCGTGTGAAGAAAATTTTCACAGAAAGATTGTTGATAATTGTAAATAAAGACGAGGACACCAGTCCGATTAATCCAGATAATACTAATTAAAAAGCCTCATCTCAACATTTCAGATAGGTAGTGTAGAGAAGAATAAAGATGTGAACAATAGACCGAATAATCCAAATTAATAGTATTTATCAAGCGTCATCTAAAAGAATTCAGAGAAAGACTGTTTATAACAATTACGATGAGGACAATAGTCCGAATAATCAAAATAATACAAATTATCGAGGCTAATTTATTTTGGCTCCTTTGAAAATTGGGCATTCAACTTGATATTATCATTGAGATTGTCGAAGAAATGTATAAAAAAAAGAAAGAAAGAAAGAAAGAAAGGAATAAGGAAATTGTGTGTAACCCCCCCCTTCTCTCTCTCTCTCTCTCTCTCTCGCTCTCTCTCTCTCTCATCACCATGGAAACCTGTTAGGGTTAGTAGTTGACCTGAATAAAAAGGCAAGATATGAAATAGATTACTACTATCATGTGAAAGAATAAGGTTTTTTGAAACTTTCAATCTCACCGTCTCTGGCCTTTGATCTTGGCCGACTAAGAGATAGAGAGAGAGGGGAGAGAGAGACAAAGAGAGAGAGAGAGAGACACACAGAGAGAGAGAGAGAGAGAGAGAGAGAGAGAGAGAGAGAGAGAGAGAGAGAACTATCAAACTTTAAGTAGACTTGTTATTTTGACAAGTTTTAAATAATAAAGAGAATAAATTATTGTCATTAATAATAATAATAATAATAATAATAATAATAATAATAATAATAATAATAATAATAATAGTGATGACGAGGCTGGCACTTTCATGTTCCACAACTTTTTCAGTTCTCTGGCAAGGTCCAGATATTTGTCTATTTTTTCATTTTCCTTTAGCTTCACCCTGTGATCTGCTGGCACTGCAAAATCCACCAGTTGACAAGTTCTTCTTTTTTGTTTATCAACACTAGGTCTGGTCTTCTTACTGGGATAAGGTGATCCGTTTTTATTTCAAAGTCCCAGAGAATTTTATGCGTTTCGTTCTCAACAACAGATTCTGGTTTATGCATATACCATTTTGTTGTATGGTCAAAATTTAATTTTTTACATAATTCCCAGTGGATCACCTTCCCAACCCAGTCGTGTCTAGTTTTGTATTCTCGTTGTGCTAGTTTGCTAAATTCGCAGAGTATATGGTTTACAGTCTCATCTCTATTCCCGCAAAGTCTACGTTTACTATTTTGTTGGGTCCCATCAATTTTCGCTTTGATGTAGTTTATTATTATTATCATTATTATTATTATTATTATTATTATTAATGTTGCCTCAAGAAAAAAATCACATGAGATTTGTTTTAAGATTAAAACGAATCTCAATTTAAGAAAGCTTTTAAAGAGATCTACTTCTTAATGATAACAATAACATTTGCAATGGTTATATATTTAGAATTACTGATGCTCAAATATATTCATTAGTTGAAAGTTGTTTTCTTACTACGATCTCGTAACCTGAGATCACATCTACAATTTAACCAACTCAACTACTTGGGTTATGGGTTTAGGGTTAGGGGATAGGGTTAAGGTTAGTGGCAGCAGCACTAGTCGATTGTAATTAGTGGATTTAATAGGACGCTTCTCCTCGTCTTTATCTATCTATCTATTTATCTATCTATCTATCTATCTATCTATCTATCTGTCTATCTTCCCCTTTACGAGAGCTCCTCGTTGCAAACGTGAGTACCCGCGATGGGTCAGTGCTCACGGGGCGGGAGAGAGCACGTAAAGGGGAAATATTCGTTGCAAACAAGGTTTCTGACAAAGGGGGAGTGCCGACGGGGCTGGGAAGTACTCGTTGCAAACGTGAGTATACGTTAAGGGAAAGTGCTCACGGGGCGGTAGGGCACGTAAAGTGGAAGTACTCGTTGCAAACGCGGTTTCCAGCGAAGGGGTAGTGCCGACGGGGCTAGAAAGCACTTGAAGTGGAAGTACTCGTTGCAAACGTGAGTATACGTTAGGGGAGAGTGCTCACGGGGCGGTAGGGCACGTAAAGTGGAAGTACTCGTTGCAAACGCGGTTTTCAGCGAAGGGGTAGTGCCGACGGGGCTAGGAAGCACTTAAAGGGAAGTACTCGTTGCAAACGTGAGTATACGTTAGGGGAGAGTGCTCACGGGGCGGTAGGGCACGTAAAGTGGAAGTACTCGTTGCAAACGCGGTTTTCAGCGAAGGGGTAGTGCCGACGGGGCTAGGAAGCACTTAAAGGGAAGTACTCGTTGCAAACGTGAGTATACGTTAGGGGAGAGTGCTCACGGGGCGGTAGGGCACGTAAAGTGGAAGTACTCGTTGCAAACGCGGTTTTCAGCGAAGGGGTAGTGCCGACGGGGCTAGGAAGCACTTAAAGGGAAGTACTCGTTGCAAACGTGAGTATACGTTAAGGGAGAGTGCTCACGGGGCGGTAGGGAACGTAAAGTGGAAGTACTCGTTGCAAACGCGGTTTCCACCGAAGGGGTAGTGCCGACGGGGCTAGAAAGCACTTGAAGTGGAAGTACTCGTTGCAAACGTGAGTACCGTGATCTGAGAGTGCTCACAAAAGGAGGTGGAACCAGACATAGTGTTCATAACAATAAAGATCGAAATCAATCCCCGTGTAAAAATTTCAGAGAAGTAGTTTAGATAGATAGATAGATAGATAGATAAGACACAATAAAGACGAGGAAAACAGTCTGAATACATCCAATAATTACCATCGACTAGTGCTGTTGCCCATTTTTTTTTTTGTTTGTGTGTGTGTGTGTGTGTGTGTGTGTGTGTCTCTCTCTTACGGTTTGTTTGACATCAAATTCAGCAGTTTTATTTATTTTTTTTTTTGTAGTCCTACCCACGGCATATCTCTTGGTATTTCTACACTATTTTCTACGTATCCAAACTTGTAAAAACTCTATGCATTTTAAAGTTGAAATCCCATCTAATGTTTAACCCTAGCCAGCCAGCCAGTCAGCCAGCCAACCATACACCCACCCACCCAACATGCCTCTAGTTGATCGAGTCAATGCCGGCGCCGTCGCTGCCTTTTGATGAAAGCCGACCTCTCGTATGAAACGTATTAGGCTTTTCAAATCAAACTTTGCCTATTTTTTATTCATTTTTTTCTTTTTCCGAACGTTTCAATGTTCTTAGAGATATAACGATTCTAACTTTAACTTGAACAACCGTTTGAGCAACGACTTCACTCCCGTTGTCATAGTAACCAGCCTGGGGACGGTAGTGACGAGAAAATTACTCTTAAAGTTGAAATGCACTTAAGATTAACTGGAAACAAAGTAAACGACCGATCGGAGAGGGCCCTCAGCCAGAACTGGCACTCCACAATACAGACGATGAGGACAATAGTCCGAATAATCGATCTATCTATCTATCTATCTATGTTCCCCTTCACGAGAGCTCCTCGTTGCAAACGTGATTACCCGCGATGGGACACTGTCCCATTGGGACAGTGCTCACTGGGCGGGAGAGCACGTAAAGGGGAAGTACTCGTTGCAAACCAACTACTTGTACCTATAACCCACCGAAACAAGCCGCTCGCTATCGCTTCGCACATTATTAATGTTTGACATCAAATTCAGTTGTTCTCTTTTGTAGTCCTACCCACGGCATAGAGTGTCTAGATCTCTTGGTATTTCTAGTCTATTTTATACGTATTGAAACTTGTAAAAACTCTATGCATTTTAAAGTTGAAATCCCATCTAATGTTTAACCCCAGCGACACACACACACACACACATACACGCACACACACACATACACACACATACACGCACACACACACACACACACAGAACCGACCGCCCGTAACCTCTGGTTGTTCGAGGTCAAGTGTCCTCCTGAAACCGATTATGGTTGTCGAAGCGAACAATGCGTATTTTTGGTCTTCTGAACGTTTAAAAATAAAGCGATTCTAACACTTACAGTGGAAGAGTTTTTTGTCAAGTTTTAAGCAATAATAGTAATAATAATAATAATAATAATAATAATAATAATAATAATAATAATTGGCTCGTGAAAAGAATCCGTTTTCTTAAAAATAAGAAAGTCTCGTGAGCGTGCGTAGAAGGGGGGAAAGAAAGAAAGAAAGAAAGAAAGAAGTTGTCATGCTAATCAACAGCAGAGGTTTAGGGTTAGGGTTAGCGGTAGTCAACTTCAACACGAGTTTTTACGAGTTTGATTAAATCCACTAATTACAATCGACTTTTTTGTGCCTATTACTGTTAGTCTGACGTGTTTGACCGCAAATTCAGCTGTTCCGTTTTTTTTTGTCTTTTTAGTCCTACCCACGGCATATAGTGTCTGGATCTCTTGGTATTTCTACTCTATTTTCTCGGCAGGGTTAGGGGTTAGTGTTAGCGGTAATCAACTTCAACCCGAGTTTTTACGACTTTGAATAAATATCTATCTATCTTCCCCTTTTCGAGTGCTCCCCGTTATACGTAGAATATAGAGTAGAAATACCAACGGATCTTAGTCATGGCTTCTCTCCCTTTATCTGCGCCTTTTTAAAAATCCTGTATTGTCAAGGTTAAAGCCAAATAAATTTAATGATAAATAAATAAATAAATAAAAGAAAGAAAGAATGAAGCAAACTGTGTGTAATGCCGTAGCCTTGTTTTGAAAGTTTCAATGTACGTTAACTTAAAGGAATTTAAGAACGAATTTAAGAAGACCTTTTTGCGACTTTTAAATAATACTACTAATATTTTTTAACCCTGAGACTAACCCTGAACCTAACCATAACCCTTACCATAACCCTAACCCTAAAGCCTAACCTCTAACAAACAACCGGACATCGATGGAGTGGATGAAAAATATGTCCTCTCTTAATCGATATCAAAAGGGGTGCCTAAAGGTCATATGGTCCCTCGAGTCTGATAAGAAATACATAAAGAAAGTCGGAGAGCGTATCGGCCGAAACGTTGTGCAGATAACAATGAAGATGGGGACAATAGTCCGAATAACTCAGATAATGCAAGACTCATCTCAAACATTCAGTGAGATAGTGTTGATAACAATAACGTTGAGGACAATAGTCCGAATAATCGAAATTATCGACACTAATTTAACTTGGCACTTAAGCTGAAAGAAAGAAAGAAAGAAAGAAGCAGAAAACAGTGAAACAACGCTGACTGACTGACTGACTCACTCACTCTCTAAATAGACTAGTAAATCTCTCTCCCTCCCTTTGTCAGTGATGTTTTGAACTCTCTCCCGCGACCGTCTCCTGGACAGCTGCATACTAAGCAGAGAGAGAGAAAAGAAGAGAGAGAGAGAGAGAGAGAGAGAGAGAGAGAGAGAGAGAGAGAGAGAGAGAGAGAGTTGCCGGCCCCCTCTCTCTAATTGACAGGTCTTGTTCTATCTGCGTTACGACCACTGCTGCCTTCCTGTCTGCCTGCCTGTCTGCCTGCCTGCCTGACTAACTGACTGCATGCTAACCGTTTGAGCAACGACTTCGCCCCCGTTGTCATAGTAACCAGCCAGAGGACCCCTACAGAAAATAATTTACCAAAAATCAGGAAATTATCGGATTTTAATGAAATTTTCAGTGTTTATGTATCAATAAATGATCTTTATAATGCATTATTTCTTTTATTTCAAAACTTTCTCATTTTTTTCAGATCGCTTAATTTTGACCCCCCTTATGTTGGGGGCGTAAAATGTTTTGCAAGTTGATCATTTTTTATACTAATTACAGTATAAATATTGAGATCAAAGACCGAACTTATGAATAGAAACAATTTTTTTTTACGGTTGCTTTTCTATGAGAAAATAAGTACCGAAAATCGAAAAATAAAATGTAAAAAAATAATAAATAATTAATTTTTGGAGATTTCTTTTTTACTCATTTCGATAATTATTCAATTGGCTATTATTTTATAAAAGAAAAAATTATACATCAATGTTTTTTCTGCTTAAAAGGGGAGGGGGTACATTATCAATCGAGTTTTTCTTCAAAACTTATTACTTTTGGCATCTAAAATAAGTTTTGCATTAAGTAGATATTTATTTTTAGAATCTAAAAATATAAGATTTTAAACTGAACGTCAGGCTTTTCATATTTTAAATGAATTTTATATATTAATTTTTCATAGCAAAAATACTAAATTAAAGTTTTGAAATGCATTATAAAATTCATTAATTATTAAATCAATACTGAAAATTTCATTAAAATCGGATAATTACCTGATTTTTGGTAATTTTTTTGCAAACGCGAATGTTACAGTAAAGTTGTAAACAAGCACTTAAAAACATCAAAAACGAGTCTGACTGGCTGATATCGTCGAAATTGACCAAAACAAATACTTTTAAATCTATTAAAAATAAACTGCATATGTAATGATATTTTTCTTTTTTTAATTATGGTTATTATGTTACTACTTATCGATTTAGACAAAGTTTCACCTTAAATAATAGATTTAAAGTATTTGTTTTGGTCAATTTCGACGATATCAGCCAGTCAGACTCGTTTTTGATGTTTTTAAGTGCTTGTTTACAACTTTACTGTAACATTCGCGTTTGCAAAAAAATTACCAAAAATCAGGTAATTATCCGATTTTAATGAAATTTTCAGTATTGATTTAATAATTAATGAATTTTATAATGCATTTCAAAACTTTAATTTAGTATTTTTGCTATGAAAAATTAATATATAAAATTCATTTAAAATATGAAAAGCCTGACGTTCAGTTTAAAATCTTATATTTTTAGATTCTAAAATAAATATCTACTTAATGCAAAACTTATTTTAGATGCCAAAAGTAATAAGTTTTGAAGAAAAACTCGATTGATAATGTACCCCCTCCCCTTTTAAGCAGAAAAAACATTGATGTATAATTTTTTCTTTTATAAAATAATAGCCAATTGAATAATTATCGAAATGAGTAAAAAAGAAATCTCCAAAAAATTAATTATTTATTATTTTTTTACATTTTATTTTTCGATTTTCGTACTTATTTTCTCATAGAAAAGCAACCGTAAAAAAAAATTGTTTCTATTCATAAGTTCGGTCTTTGATCTCAATATTTATACTGTAATTAGTATAAAAAATGATCAACTTGCAAAACATTTTACGCCCCCAACATAAGGGGGGGTCAAAATTAAGCGATCTGAAAAAAATGAGAAAGTTTTGAAATAAAAGAAATAATGCATTATAAAGATCATTTATTGATACATAAACACTGAAAATTTCATTAAAATCCGATAATTTCCTGATTTTTGGTAAATTATTTTCTGTAGGGGTCCTCTGGCTGGTTACTATGACAACGGGGGCGAAGTCGTTGCTCAAACGGTTAGCATGCAGTCAGTTAGTCAGGCAGGCAGGCAGACAGGCAGGCAGACAGGAAGGCAGCAGTGGTCGTAACGCAGATAGAACAAGACCTGTCAATTAGAGAGAGGGGGCCGGCAACTCTCTCTCTCTCTCTCTCTCTCTCTCTCTCTCTCTCTCTCTCTCTCTCTCTCTCTCTCTTCTCTCTCTCTGCTTAGTATGCAGCTGTCCAGGAGACGGTCGGGAGAGAGTTCAAAACATCACTGACAAAGGGAGGAGAGAGATTTACTAGTCTATTTAGAGAGTGAGTGAGTCAGTCAGTCAGTCAGCGTTGTTTCACTGTTTTCTGCTTCTTTCTTTCTTTCTTTCTTTCAGCTTAAGTGCCAAGTTAAATTAGTGTCGATAATTTCGATTATTCGGACTATTGTCCTCAACGTTATTGTTATCAACACTATCTCACTGAATGTTTGAGATGAGTCTTGCATTATCTGAGTTATTCGGACTATTGTCCCCATCTTCATTGTTATCTGCACAACGTTTCGGCCGATACGCTCTCCGACTTTCTTTATGTATTTCTTATCAGACTCGAGGGACCATATGACCTTTAGGCACCCCCTTTTGATATCGATTAAGAGAGGACATATTTTTCATCCACTCCATCGATGTCCGGTTGTTTGTTAGAGGTTAGGCTTTAGGGTTAGGGTTATGGTAAGGGTTATGGTTAGGTTCAGGGTTAGTCTCAGGGTTAAAAAATATTAGTAGTATTATTTAAAAGTCGCAAAAAGGTCTTCTTAAATTCGTTCTTAAATTCCTTTAAGTTAACGTACATTGAAACTTTCAAAACAAGGCTACGGCATTACACACAGTTTGCTTCATTCTTTCTTTCTTTTATTTATTTATTTATTTATCATTAAATTTATTTGGCTTTAACCTTGACAATACAGGATTTTTAAAAAGGCGCAGATAAAGGGAGAGAAGCCATGACTAAGATCCGTTGGTATTTCTACTCTATATTCTACGTATAACGGGGAGCACTCGAAAAGGGGAAGATAGATAGATATTTATTCAAAGTCGTAAAAACTCGGGTTGAAGTTGATTACCGCTAACACTAACCCTAACCCTGCCGAGAAAATAGAGTAGAAATACCAAGAGATCCAGACACTATATGCCGTGGGTAGGACTAAAAAGACAAAAAAAAACGGAACAGCTGAATTTGCGGTCAAACACGTCAGACTAACAGTAATAGGCACAAAAAAGTCGATTGTAATTAGTGGATTTAATCAAACTCGTAAAAACTCGTGTTGAAGTTGACTACCGCTAACCCTAACCCTAAACCTCTGCTGTTGATTAGCATGACAACTTCTTTCTTTCTTTCTTTCTTTCTTTCCCCCCTTCTACGCACGCTCACGAGACTTTCTTATTTTTAAGAAAACGGATTCTTTTCACGAGCCAATTATTATTATTATTATTATTATTATTATTATTATTATTATTATTATTACTATTATTGCTTAAAACTTGACAAAAAACTCTTCCACTGTAAGTGTTAGAATCGCTTTATTTTTAAACGTTCAGAAGACCAAAAATACGCATTGTTCGCTTCGACAACCATAATCGGTTTCAGGAGGACACTTGACCTCGAACAACCAGAGGTTACGGGCGGTCGGTTCTGTGTGTGTGTGTGTGTGCGTGTATGTGTGTGTATGTGTGTGTGTGCGTGTATGTGTGTGTGTGTGTGTGTCGCTGGGGTTAAACATTAGATGGGATTTCAACTTTAAAATGCATAGAGTTTTTACAAGTTTCAATACGTATAAAATAGACTAGAAATACCAAGAGATCTAGACACTCTATGCCGTGGGTAGGACTACAAAAGAGAACAACTGAATTTGATGTCAAACATTAATAATGTGCGAAGCGATAGCGAGCGGCTTGTTTCGGTGGGTTATAGGTACAAGTAGTTGGTTTGCAACGAGTACTTCCCCTTTACGTGCTCTCCCGCCCAGTGAGCACTGTCCCAATGGGACAGTGTCCCATCGCGGGTAATCACGTTTGCAACGAGGAGCTCTCGTGAAGGGGAACATAGATAGATAGATAGATAGATCGATTATTCGGACTATTGTCCTCATCGTCTGTATTGTGGAGTGCCAGTTCTGGCTGAGGGCCCTCTCCGATCGGTCGTTTACTTTGTTTCCAGTTAATCTTAAGTGCATTTCAACTTTAAGAGTAATTTTCTCGTCACTACCGTCCCCAGGCTGGTTACTATGACAACGGGAGTGAAGTCGTTGCTCAAACGGTTGTTCAAGTTAAAGTTAGAATCGTTATATCTCTAAGAACATTGAAACGTTCGGAAAAAGAAAAAAATGAATAAAAAATAGGCAAAGTTTGATTTGAAAAGCCTAATACGTTTCATACGAGAGGTCGGCTTTCATCAAAAGGCAGCGACGGCGCCGGCATTGACTCGATCAACTAGAGGCATGGGTGTGGGTGGTGGTTGGCTGACTGGCTGGCTGGCTAGGGTTAAACATTAGATGGGATTTCAACTTTAAAATGCATAGAGTTTTTACAAGTTTGGATACGTAGAAAATAGTGTAGAAATACCAAGAGATATGCCGTGGGTAGGACTACAAAAAAAAAAAATAAAACTGCTGAATTTGATGTCAAACAAACCGTAAGAGAGACACACACACACACACACACACACACACACAAACAAAAAAAAAATGGGCAACAGCACTAGTCGATGGTAATTATTGGATGTATTCAGACTGTTTTCCTCGTCTTTATTGTGTCTTATCTATCTATCTATCTATCTAAACTACTTCTCTGAAATTTTTACACGGGGATTGATTTCGATCTTTATTGTTATGAACACTATGTCTGGTTCCACCTCCTTTTGTGAGCACTCTCAGATCACGGTACTCACGTTTGCAACGAGTACTTCCACTTCAAGTGCTTTCTAGCCCCGTCGGCACTACCCCTTCGGTGGAAACCGCGTTTGCAACGAGTACTTCCACTTTACGTTCCCTACCGCCCCGTGAGCACTCTCCCTTAACGTATACTCACGTTTGCAACGAGTACTTCCCTTTAAGTGCTTCCTAGCCCCGTCGGCACTACCCCTTCGCTGAAAACCGCGTTTGCAACGAGTACTTCCACTTTACGTGCCCTACCGCCCCGTGAGCTCTCCCCTAACGTATACTCACGTTTGCAACGAGTACTTCCCTTTAAGTGCTTCCTAGCCCCGTCGGCACTACCCCTTCGCTGAAAACCGCGTTTGCAACGAGTACTTCCACTTTACGTGCCCTACCGCCCCGTGAGCACTCTCCCCTAACGTATACTCACGTTTGCAACGAGTACTTCCCTTTAAGTGCTTCTAGCCCCGTCGGCACTACCCCTTCGCTGAAAACCGCGTTTGCAACGAGTACTTCCACTTTACGTGCCCTACCGCCCCGTGAGCACTTCCCCTAACGTATACTCACGTTTGCAACGAGTAACGAGCACTTCCCAGCCCCGTCGGCACTCCCCCTTTGTCAGAAACCTTGTTTGCAACGAATATTTCCCCTTTACGTGCTCTCTCCCGCCCCGTGAGCACTGACCCATCGCGGGTACTCACGTTTGCAACGAGGAGCTCTCGTAAAGGGGAAGATAGACAGATAGATAGATAGATAGATAGATAGATAGATAAATAGATAGATAGATGAGAGGAGAAGCGTCCTATTAAATCCACTAATTACAATCGACTAGTGCTGCTGCCACTAACCTTAACCCTAAACCCTAAACCCATAACCCAAGTAGTTGAGTTGGTTAAATTGTAGATGTGATCTCAGGTTACGAGATCGTAGTAAGAAAACAACTTTCAACTAATGAATATATTTGAGCATCAGTAATTCTAAATATATAACCATTGCAAATGTTATTGTTATCATTAAGAAGTAGATCTCTTTAAAAGCTTTCTTAAATTGAGATTCGTTTTAATCTTAAAACAAATCTCATGTGATTTTTTTCTTGAGGCAACATTAATAATAATAATAATAATAATAATAATGATAATAATAATAAACTACATCAAAGCGAAAATTGATGGGACCCAACAAAATAGTAAACGTAGACTTTGCGGGAATAGAGATGAGACTGTAAACCATATACTCTGCGAATTTAGCAAACTAGCACAACGAGAATACAAAACTAGACACGACTGGGTTGGGAAGGTGATCCACTGGGAATTATGTAAAAAATTAAATTTTGACCATACAACAAAATGGTATATGCATAAACCAGAATCTGTTGTTGAGAACGAAACGCATAAAATTCTCTGGGACTTTGAAATAAAAACGGATCACCTTATCCCAGTAAGAAGACCAGACCTAGTGTTGATAAACAAAAAAGAAAGAACTTGTCAACTGGTGGATTTTGCAGTGCCAGCAGATCACAGGGTGAAGCTAAAGGAAAATGAAAAAATAGACAAATATCTGGACCTTGCCAGAGAACTGAAAAAGTTGTGGAACATGAAAGTGCCAGCCTCGTCATCACTATTATTATTATTATTATTATTATTATTATTATTATTATTATTATTATTATTATTAATGACAATAATTTATTCTCTTTATTATTTAAAACTTGTCAAAATAACAAGTCTACTTAAAGTTTGATAGTTCTCTCTCTCTCTCTCTCTCTCTCTCTCTCTCTCTCTCTCTCTCTCTGTGTGTGTCTCTCTCTCTCTCTCTTTGTCTCTCTCTCCCCTCTCTCTCTATCTCTTAGTCGGCCAAGATCAAAGGCCAGAGACGGTGAGATTGAAAGTTTCAAAAAACCTTATTCTTTCACATGATAGTAGTAATCTATTTCATATCTTGCCTTTTTATTCAGGTCAACTACTAACCCTAACAGGTTTCCATGGTGATGAGAGAGAGAGAAAGAGAGCGAGAGAGAGAGAGAGAGAGAGAGAAGGGGGGGGTTACACACAATTTCCTTATTCCTTTCTTTCTTTCTTTCTTCTTTTTTTTTATACATTTCTTCGACAATCTCAATGATAATATCAAGTTGAATGCCCAATTTTCAAAGGAGCCAAAATAAATTAGCCTCGATAATTTGTATTATTTTGATTATTCGGACTATTGTCCTCATCGTAATTGTTATAAACAGTCTTTCTCTGAATTCTTTTAGATGACGCTTGATAAATACTATTAATTTGGATTATTCGGTCTATTGTTCACATCTTTATTCTTCTCTACACTACCTATCTGAAATGTTGAGATGAGGCTTTTTAATTAGTATTATCTGGATTAATCGGACTGGTGTCCTCGTCTTTATTTACAATTATCAACAATCTTTCTGTGAAAATTTTCTTCACACGACGCTTGATAATTACTATTATTTCGATTATTCGGACTATTGTCCTCGTTGTCTGTATTGTGGAGTGCCAGTGCTTCAAACTCGTAAAAACTCGTGTTGAAGTTGGCTACCGCTAACCCTAACCCGTAACTATAACCCTAACCCTAACCCTGCCGAGAAAATAGAGTAGAAATACCAAGAGATCTAGACACTATATGCCGTGGATAGGACTACGAAAGAGAACAAGTGAATTTAAAGTCAAACATTGATAATGTGCAAAGTGATAGCGAGCAGCTTGTTTCAGTGGGTCATAGGTACAAGTAGTTGGTTTGCAAAGAGTACTTCCCCTTTAAGTGCGCTGCCGCCCCATCGCATGTACTCACGTTTGCAACGAGGAGCACTCGAAAAGGGGAAGATAGATAGATATTTACTCAAACTCGTAAAACCTCGTGGTAAAGTTGACTACCGCTAACCCTAACCCCTAACCCTAATTCTCATGTGTGTGGATGTGACTCGTAGGGAGATATTGAATGAAAAGCTCCCGGTTTGTGGGGATTTTGACTTATGGCTGCACACACGCATTTTCTTTCCCAAGTGATTTAATTCTTGAGAAAACATTATTATTATTATTATTATTATGTAAATATTCTAAAAACTTACCATTGAAAGTTTTAAAGAAAGCAGCCTATTTTCGGCTTGTTCGTTTAACTGCACACCCGCAATTCTCATGTGTGTGGATGTGAATCGTAGGGAGATATTGAATGAAAAGCTCCCGGTTTATGGGGATTTGGACTTTTGGCTGCACACACGCATTTTCTTTTCCAAGTGATTTAATTCTTGAGAAGACATTATTATTATTATTATTATTATTATTATTATTAATATTTAAATATTCTAAAAACTTACCATTGAAAGTTTTAAAAGAAAGCAACCTATTTTCAGCTTGTTCGTTTAATTGCACACCCGCAATTCTCATGTGTGTGGATGTGAATCGTAGGGAGATATTGAATGAAAAGCTCCCGGTTTGTGGGGATTTTGACTTTTGGCTGCACACACGCATTTTCTTTTCCAAGTTATTTAATTCTTGAGAAGACATTATTATTATTATTATTATTAATATTTAAATATTCTAAAAACTTCCCATTGAAAGTTTTAAAAGAAAGCAACCTATTTTCAGCTTGTTCGTTTATTTGCACACCCGCAATTCTCATGTGTGTGGATGTGAGTCGTAGGGAGATATTGAATGAAAAGCTCCCGGTTTGTGGGGATTTTGACTTTTGGCTACACACACGCATTTTCTTTTCCAAGTGATTTAATTCTTGAGAAGACATTATTATTATTATTATTATTATTAATATTTAAATATTCTAAAAACTTCCCATTGAAAGTTTTAAAGAAAGCAGCCTATTTTCGGCTTGTTCGTTTAACTGCACACCCGCAAATCTCATGTGTGTGGATGTGAGTCGTAGGGAGATATTGAATGAAAAGCTCCCGGTTTGTGGGGATTTTGACTTTTGGCTACACACACGCATTTTCTTTTCCAAGTGATTTAATTCTTGAGAAGACATTTTTATTATTATTATTATTATTATTATTATTATTATTATTATTATTAATATTTAAATATTCTATAAACTTACGATTGAAAGTTTTAAAAGAAAGCAGCCTATTTTCGACTTGTTCGTTTAACTGCACACCCGCAAATCTCATGTGTGTGGATGTGAGTCGTAGGGAGATATTGAATGAAAAGCTCCCGGTTTGTGGGGATTTTGACTTTTGGCGGCACACACGCATTTTCTTTTCCAAGTGATTTAATTCTTGAGAAGACATTATTATTATTATTATTATTATTATTATTATTATTATTATTATTATTATTATCGGGTTTTTCCCACCTATCGTAGACGGTGGTACTCTGGAGGCTGAGTTACCTCCTCAGGTCTCCAGAACTCTTCTAGCCGATCTTAACAGTGCTGTAGTTTGGATGGTGTCGATTCTTCCTCTGATTTCCGATTCACCTAAATTCTTTTTCCGACCTTTGGAGACCGTTCCAATCTTACTCACACCAACTCTAACTGGTTATTTCATTGCGATCTGAGAGACAACAAGTCTCCAGAATTCTTCGAATTATTCTAGCAGAATTTAACGCTGCTGTGAT
>JALAJA010000385.1:0-2500 GCA_023376005.1 Doryteuthis pealeii | reverse complement strand
AATTCATTTTTAAAACTCGGTAGATGAGACCCTGTCCGGTACTACCATTCCCGGACAGTGGACCTGGGAGTAATCCTGAAGGAGTTTGAAAGTATTATTTTGTTTATTCTTACATGGTTTAAAAGTTTTGTTTTGTTTATCTTTACATAGTTTGAACGTTCTTTTGTTTATTTTTACATGGTTTGAAAGACTTTTTTGTTTAGTTTTACATAGATTGAAAGTTTTTTTGTTTATTTTTACATAGTTTGAAAATTGTTCTTTTTTTTTTTTTGCTTATTTTTACATAGTTTGAAAGTTTTGTTTTGTTTTGTTTATTTTTACATAGTTTGAAAGATTATTGTTTAATCTTACATAGTTTGAAGGTTTTTTGTTTATTTTTACATAATTTGAAATTTTTTGTTTATTTTTACGTAGTTTGAAAGTTTTTTGTTTTTTTTTACATAGTTTGACAGTTGTTTTTTTTTGTTTTTTTGTTTATTTTACATAGTTTGAAAGTATTATTTTGTTTATTTTTACATGTTTTGAAAGTTTTGTTTTGTTTATTTTGACATAGTTTGAACGTTTTTTGTTTATTTTTACACAATTTGAAAGGGTTTTTTGTTTATTTTTACATGATTTGAACTTTTTTTGTTTATTTTTACATAGTTTGAAAGTATTTTTTTGTTTATTTTTACATAGCTTGAATGTGTTTATTTTGTTTATTTTACATGGTTTTAAAGTTGTTGTTTGCTTATTTTCACATAGTTTGAATTTCTTTTTTTTGTTTATTTTTGCATAGTTTGAAGATTGTTGGTTTTTTTTTGCCTATTTTTACATAGTTTGAAGTTTTTTGTTTATTTTTACATAGTTTGAAGTTTTTTGTTTATTTTTACATAGTTTGAAAGTTCTTTTGTTTATTTTACATAGTTTGAAGTTTTTTGTTTATTTTTACATAGTTTGAAGTTTTTTGTTATTTTTACATAGTTTGAAGTTTTTGTTTATTTTTGCATAGTTTGAAGATTGTTATTTTTTTTTTTGCCTATTTTTACATAGTTTGAAGTTTTTGTTTTTTTTTATTTTTACATAGTTTGAAAGTTTTTTGTTTATTTTTACATAGTTTGAAGTTTTTTGTTTATTTTTGCATAGTTTGAAAGTTCTTTTCTTTATTTTTACATAGTTTGAAGTTTTTTGTTTATTTTTACGTAGTTTGAAGTTTTTTGTTATTTTTACATAGTTTTTTTTGTTTATTTTTTACATAGTTTGAAGTTTTTTGTTTATTTTTACATAGTTTGAAGTTTTTTTGTTTATTTTTACATAGTTTGAAGTTTTTGTTTATTTTTACATAGTTTGAAGTTTTTTGTTATTTTTACATAGTTTGAAAGTTCTTTTGTTTATTTTTACATAGTTTGAAGTTTTTTGTTTATTTTTACATAGTTTGAAGTTTTTGTTTATTTTTACATAGTTTGAAGTTTTTTGTTTATTTTTACATAGTTTGAAAGTTCTTTTGTTTATTTTCACATAGTTTGAAGTTTTTTGTTTATTTTACGTAGTTTGAAGTTTTTGTTTATTTTTACATAGTTTGAAAGTTCTTTTGTTTATTTTACATAGTTTGAAAGTTCTTTTGTTTATTTTTACATAGTTTGAAGTTTTTTGTTTATTTTTACATAGTTGAAAGTTCTTTTGTTTATTTTACATAGTTTGAAGTTTTTGTTTATTTTTACATAGTTTGAAGTTTTTTGTTTATTTTTACATAGTTTGAAAGTTTTTTTGTTTATTTTTACATAGTTTGAAGTTTTTTGTTTATTTTTACATAGTTTGAAAGTTCTTTTGTTTATTTTACATAGTTTGAAGTTTTTGTTTATTTTTACATAGTTTGAAGTTTTTTGTTTTATTTTTTTTAAGTTTTTTGTTTATTTTACATAGTTTGAAGTTTTTTGTTTATTTTTACATAGTTTGAAAGTTCTTTTGTTTATTTTTACATAGTTTTAAGTTTTTTGTTTATTTTTACATAGTTTGAAGTTTTTTGTTTATTTTACATAGTTTGAAAGTTTTTTGTTTATTTTTACATAGTTTGAAGTTTTTTGTTTATTTTTACATAGTTTGAAGTTTTTTGTTTATTTTACATAGTTTGAAGTTTTTTGTTTATTTTTACATAGTTTGAAAGTTCTTTTGTTATTTTTAAATAGTTTGAAGTTTTTGTTTATTTTTTACATAGTTTGAAGTTTTTTTGTTTATTTTTACATAGTTTGAAAGTTCTTTTGTTTTTTTTACATAGTTTGAAGTTTTTTTTATTTTTTACATGTTTGAAAGTTCTTTTGTTTATTTTACATAGTTTGAAGTTTTTTGTTTATTTTACTAGTTTGAAGTTTTTTGTTTATTTTTACATAGTTTGAAGTTTTTTTTGTTTATTTTTACAAGTTTGAAAGTTCTTTTGTTTATTTTTTTATAGTTTGAAGTTTTGTTTATTTTACATAGTTTGAAGTTTTTTTGTTTATTTTTTACATAGTTTGAAGTTTCTTGT